>JARFOD010144584.1:0-26997 GCA_031763545.1 Mopalia muscosa | reverse complement strand
CCTGGCCTTCTTGGCCAGGGCTGATGCAGCCATAAAGGTATTAATTTTCAGTAAAGAACCACCATTAGTAACAGCCATAAGGACTGTTAAATCCGTAACGGTTTGTTCATACTTAGCTTTTTCCCCCAATCTTTGGGCACTGTAGGATATTGGGACGTATCTAAACCGCGTTTACAATACGGCTGGCTGTTCGGTAGAGCCATGGCGGGCGAGCAGCACTTCGACGAGACCTGCTCAGCTGTAAACTATGTGTAATACGTAAGTTAAGTTATACACAAGCCTATTAAGAGAGAAAAGGGCGCTTTGGGGCGACTTGAAGCACAAGGTTATGACACAAGAAGCCCAAGATAGTATGGCCGAAATTACTTGTGCTGG
The DNA here is from genome assembly GCA_031763545.1 of Mopalia muscosa. NCBI lineage: Eukaryota > Metazoa > Mollusca > Polyplacophora > Chitonida > Mopaliidae > Mopalia > Mopalia muscosa. The sequence goes on along the minus strand of JARFOD010144584.1, from coordinate 26,622 downwards.
TTATATAAGAAGTTGCTGAACAGGTATTACGGTCAACGTGATAATAGCCTATACACTATGCGTCAGCTTACCTAGTCCCCAGCCTATGTATAATTGCAAACTCACATAGCAGAAGAACAAGAAAAGCGAACTGAAAATAACAGTGTATATATACAATTCAGTGATAGAAACCTTATTTACAATTAGGATGATTCAAAAGAAATAGAAAACTAAATGACTTTACAACACAGAGGCTTGAGTTGGTAGGAAACAAGTCCGACACCATCCACTGCTCGAGTCGCGATTTGAAACTATCTGCGTAAATACTGGCCATCTATATACGCCTAAATACGGCTGAATGTTGCGTAAAACACAACAGCACAATTATGATTCGTTGACTTCATGGTGTCTGTGGTTTACGTAGAGAGAGATTGACATCCGTGGGTCATTTCGTTGTGTGTTTGATTGGTTAGTGTTTATTGTTCCAATAAGTGGCATTTGTCTAATATTACACTAAATACATGTATATTCAAGACTCAAGTCCGGGTCTCGGCCGTTATAGATCAGACATGGTCAATTGTTATATACCTTTCAGTGTTTCTCAATACTTGCTTAGATATTTATTGATTACCCATCAATTGCATTTAGTTTATTCAACAATGTCGAACAGTTTGTTTGTTGGTTTGATTGGGGTTTAGCGTCGTACTCACGGGTATTTCACTTATATGAGGAGTGCCAGCCCAATGGGTGAAGGAATCCACCCTCGACACCATTAGCAAGTAACAAAGACAGGACGGGACAAATACAGGACGACAACAACAGGACGCATTACTGCCACCACAAACAGATCGGCTTCTTGTTCCCCTTTAGCTCTGAGAGCACTAGGGCAACACGAAGCTCCCTCCAACCGCCCGCACAATGCTGAACAGAGTGTTATTGATTTAACCATTGCATTATACAAGTCTAGAATATATTCCATTTATTGCGTGTAGGCTACTGTCAAATGTACCGGTAAAAGGTGAAATACAAAATTCGCTGACTCTAAGTACCAAACTGATTAACATCACATAAAAAAAAAATAACTCTCCGTATTTGATTGTCGAACTTCAGGTCAGAAGCCAAGACCTGCTGAACGGTTTTCACTTTCCCAGTTGTTCAATCAAAAGGCTACATTAGGCTGTGGTACACACTGAAACAAGCTCAATGCTGGCCTGGACTAATTTAAGAGGCGCTTAAAGAGCGAGAGTAAACGTTGAACTGATCCGTGACATATTGTTATTGTCCATACTATAGCTAATTGTGAAATTGGTGGACTGGACACTCTACTGAAATAGGGCAATGAGATTTGTTATTTTCCCAAATAATGTGGCTGTTTCCCGGCACTACCAAGCCATCTAGAGCATTAGACTCTACTTGGTATTTCCCGCAATGCAATTTTGATCTGCTTGATCTGATCTACTTCAGACATCCTTCATCCTCTAGCGACGTAAGCCATTTACTGTCATTCTTTTAACTACTGGAAACACTTTCCTGTAACTGGACAAGGAAAGTACATACTATAAAAGCCAGGGTTTCAGAAAAACAAATAAATGCGTCCAGCCAAATTGTTATGAATTCCTGGTCAGCTGTAAGTGGGCGATGTTAGGCATTGAATTAAATGTTTGCAAAACTTCAACGCATTGACTTTTTTCTTCTGAAAGTTATGACTTTGGGTGCAAGTGATCCTTAACTTTTTGTGAGTAGTTTATGTAACTATACCCTGGGTGTTAAGAAAAGAGTTTTGGAACGCGGATGTAACTATCAACTGACAGTCTCCAGATGGCGCTTCAATAGCAATGCTGGCTAATGAAACACAAGGCGTAACGGCGTCCTAGCCGTGTGTTTATAAGTTTAGCACAAACATAATTCCGTGCAATATGTAGTCACATTTAGAAAAAAACTGTTTTTTTTTTTTAAATTTTGTACCTAAAATACATTTTAGCAGAAAAGGAAGAAACATGTCCAGACTTAACAATTGTGTACCAAGCAACTACATGAAACCTCCGAGACGTATATGTTATTATTTACAATTGAATATTGACAATGAAAGAAAGATATGTATTTAACAATGAATGTACCAGAAAAGTCGCTTGAAATTAATATAAACAATTCGATACCTTTTTTGGGCCCCCGGGTTAATTTTAGAAAAACAATTTTTCTGAACCCTTTATGAAACAGAACATATAGGACGGAATATTACATATATTTTAATGTATAGGAAAAGACAATGTTGCTGGCCTCCACCGTGATTCGAACTGTATACATAGTGATTCAAGCTGTCTAACCGTTTGAGCCTGGTATCATCTATATAGGCCCTACGGTCGTACAGCATAACGACCACGAATTGTCATCCATGTAAAGACTGCGAATATCTCTATACAGTTCTGACACACAGAGACACTAAAGGTGTGTATTTTATGGTAAAATGCCCACAAATGTGTGTCATTGATTGAGTAATTTCGGTTCTGGCACATATTAAAATGGTTAATTCAAATTAAAAGAGAACCTGTTTTTCTTCCATTCCTACACCACCCAATCAGATTGAAGTATTTTTTTTTTTTAGCAAATTAAATGGCGGTTTATTGGCAGGTGACTGCATGTATTTACACACAAACTTATTCCCATTGGAAAGTAGTATCATCACTACAGGCACATTGACAGCGGCACCAGGCTTGTGTGTTGTCAACGGGCGTGATTTGTAAACGGCTTTCTGATTGACTGTTTGAATTGTCCAATGAAATAATTGCCATGCTTAAAAGGATGGCAATTATTTCATTGGACAATTCAACCAGTCAATCAGAAAGCCGTTTACATAACGACGAGGGTAACAGGTGTAAATTGCGCTCTTGTAAGTTGGGAGCTCTGACATAAAAAACTTGGATGCTTCGCGCGCTCACCTTTCCTGAATTGATTGATTGATTGGTGTTTTACACCGTGCTTAATATGGTAACGGCAGTGTCTAACAGATACGCAAATAAGAGTCATGTAATAGGCTACTCATCTGATTAGCGATTACTACGGAGCCGTAAAAGGGACATGAAAAAACATTCTACGGTAACTCGTTATAACGACTTAATCCACCTTTTCATATAATGCGTCAATATTCCGCCATTGTGTTGCTCAAATTTCGTTTTGTTGTATATTAATACTAATTCACATTCAACTGGCCAGGGGATTGATTGATTGATCGCCGTGCTTTTATGGTATTTCAATGATATGACGGTGGTGTATTCCAACAATACTTGACACTAGCACAACCAAGATGCAAAGCCTTTTCAAAATGCTGGAAAGTTAATTTTCCTCCAGTGCTGAGTAAAGAAAGCATTGCTATTTTTCAAACAAACTGCCCTTAGCCAGGGGATTGAACCCAGGACCTGACAGAACTACCTCGACTGCCGAAGGCTACGATAACTACTTGTCTCAGTACCAAACCCAATTTCATCTTTCAAAAATGGCGGCAAAATGATGCCTTTTACGACTTAGTATCTCGTTACGACTTAGTATCTCATTATAACGACTTTATTGTGGTCAAATTTATTTTTTCAATGGTCCTTTTACAGCTCGGTAAATTACGGTGTAAAACCGTCAAATTTCAAGGCAACATTATTCCAAATTAGGGGGTTTCGAGTTGTTTCCCTCTCCAGTAACATTACTAACAATAAAAAAAATATTGTGGCAGAGGGGTAAAATCTGCCTTGATATACCTTGAAGACCATGATAAGTACTGTACATTGAAACTTTTCAATCAAGTTAACAAATAACTCCTACATAGACCGCACACTGGTATACCGTTGTTTGACTAAAATACTAATAAATGAACGGACTAAAACACAGATATATATTAAGATGCTGAATAGTGAAGAAAGTTATTTTAACAATTTATTTGAAAAATTATTTAAAATTACACTGCGTTAATAAAGTGACATTAGTTTCAATAATTAAAAAGCTAAACTATGTTTGATTTGGTATAACCACACAGAACATTTATTAGGTATAATATCCATGCATTGTTCAAAAACAATCAGACAGATCTAGATAATTATAGGACTAAAGCAGTTCTACAGTGCCCACAGGGTGCCATAGTATTGGATATTTACACAAATAAATTTCTGAACTTTCGTACATGACAAATGTGAATATAATTTCATATGAACAGAATTAAGTTGTAGTAGCGAGAAAGCAGAAACGTCTTTGTTAACTGCTGTCCCCAGGCACCATCTTAAAAACCTTAGAATGTGTGCTTTATTCCATTTTCAAGAAAGAAAGACATTTTAGGGGCTTAATTTTCCTACTGTGCATGTTCTATTTTGTGTTCCATATAAGCTGAACGTTTTCACTCATCTTCTGTGATTTGCCTACCACAGATTTCTGATTGTTACTTTTGGTGAGTGGCTGCAGAAGTTATGGGTAATATCAGACAGCTGCTTGTAACGTGACCAACGTCACTCTAGTCCTTTTCAGTTTTCACCATAACCAAACACAATTGAGACCTACAGATGCTTAGGTTTTTACCTAAAAAAAAAATAGAATCTTATCATGCAACTTATACCAATCAGTCATTTTAAAACTCCAAATTAATAATTCAAATGTAATTGAGACTATTTCCACCAATGAATATGTTACCGGTATTTAGATAATTTGTCAACAAATAAAAACAATAAAACCAACTATCAAATTTTAAATGCATTATTTTGTACACATAGAAAATATTTGATGTACAACATCATAGTGAATATAGTTTACAAACATAAAATATGTACTTCTAAATAGTTGTTTATTCATAGCCTATTATTATTATTCAATTGAGAATAAAACTTGTGTATAATATTATATAATATATGATATAATGTTTATTTACAGTTCACAACTAATTATTGCTGTACAATCAGATGTAAACAAATTAAAAGGGAAAATTTCACTAACAGCCAATTCAAAAACAAATGAATAATAAACAAACTTTCAATAAAGTAATATTAAAAAAAAAAAAAAAAAAAAGGTCCTGGGTTCGAATTCCAGGAAAATAAAACAAACTAACCCTAAACTTAAAATTCATTATTTAATTTGCGAATTAAATTTAAACCCAAGTCAATATTCTGTTGAATACCAATCAAAGCAAATAACTTAAAAAGATGGATTTCGAACTGGAGATCAACAATTCTATGCAAACAAAAGAACCAATTCAGTGGCAGTAGATTGGGACCGTTCGTTTCTGTTATCTTTATGGCACTCTTTTATTGCTGGGCCTGGTTGCTCAAAGAGCTATCAAATTTAATCCACTATTAGATGACATCACACCATGTTGAAGGTCTATCTCCAACCCTATATTAGCGATTTAATCTGGTGTTAGCGGCTAATCTTATTTTGTTTGTTTGATTGGGGTTTAACCTCATACTCAAGGGTATTTCACTTTAACATGACGACAGATTTTCCACTTCACACTGCACCTTGCCTTACTACGGTGGAAAACAGGGAGGAAACTTTGTAAAAAAAAAAACACCCCCACGATTTCCAGAGCCATATCTTGTGACTCACTCATATACTAGAGGTTCGCCAGATGGACTCCCTCCTGTGAATGGTACATGGAAGCAGTCTGAGAAAGCGCATTCACTAACCACTAAGCCACGACTGCGTGCCTTATCATCTTTCGAGCAACTGGCTTCTGGTGATAGGTGGCACGATCAGGGAAATAAACCCAATACTAGGAGATTCTCATCAGAAAGACAATAGGGGGACATGCTTATGGCCAAAATTTACGACTAGGTGGGACATGGTATAAAATCATTAAGGGAATTTTTGAAAACTTTTAAGCTCATGTTTCTGAACACCCCCTTTAACATTAAAAAAACAGAAGTGCAAAGTTCTTCTGACCATGAGAAATTAACTACTTCTATAAAATGGGACCCTCTAATTTTAGGACAGTCCACAGAAATAACATGTAAGACTTCCTGTGGTAAAGCCTTTTTCTCAGTCCTAACTGCTAGAAGTATTTTTATCATAAATGTTTGTATTCCGAAGCTATCATTACTGTGGTGCTGGCATTTCACCCCCTGGGCCTACTGAGGCTGGGTGGGTCGTCAAACCACTCGTTTCATAAGATATTTCAATTCTTGGCTGGCTTTCCTCCGAGCCTAAGAGGCTTCTAGTTTGAACAGTTTGCCAGACTGACTGGGGTATTTCCAGGCATGTGGTGTTGTGTACTTGTTGATTTTCATAAATCGTATGTGGAATCAGATCATTGTTGACCAGCTGACCTTCATAATTAACATTCTGATGATTCAACATGCTGTTAACTGGTTGACTCGCATAGATGACATGTGTATTCGATGCCGTGCTCTGTGGTTGACTTTTGTAGATCAAGTGTGTGTTTGGAGCTGCATTTCCCGGTGGTCCAGCATAAATAACATGCGTGCTTGGTGCATTGCTCCCCGGTTCACTCTCGTAGATAACATGCGTGTTGGTCCCACTAGGGTCTGGTTCATCCTCATAGATTACAATAGGATTATTCATACCAAGAGGCATTAATGTTTGGCTGTTTTGTGTTGGGTTCCTTTCCATGAGTGGATTATTCACTTCTGCTTGAGCCAATTGGGTGTTTTGTGTGGAATCTCCTACCTCCTGAGTTATTTCAAAGGTTACTGTTTGAAATTCCTCGGTTGTGGTCCTTCCAGTTTGAGGATTTATCTCTGGGGTTACATTTTGGGTGTTTGGTGTTATGTTCTGTTCGAGGCATTTGTTAACATTCTGACTGGCTATTTGGGGACCTTCTGCAGAGTTATTTTCATCATCTGACATTTCTTCTACCGTTTGGGTGTTCTGTGACGTGGTCTTTTTTCTCAAGTTTTTAACACTCTCCTTTGCACGAGTTTGAATTTCTGTTTCTATGTCTGATGACAGCACCGGGTTTGTGTTTAAAGGAATCCCCTCAGCCTGAAACAGATACAAACAAACATATTTAAAAGATTGATGTTTGGAAGTAATTTTTGTGATCCTAATTATATTTTATTTATGGTCAGGACAGCTTACTGGATATTGAATCAAATTAAAACAAACTGAGTAGTTAGCAGGTCAACCACTTGAGGCTTTTTTTGAAAATATATTCTCATAATCCCAGTCGAATTACCTTTTCCTGCTTTAGTTTAAGAACTATTTTTTTCTTCAAAGAACCAAACGGTAAAATTTATGGTGTTTATCACCATGTTGGTGTGATATGCAATGTTGGCCATATTTGTTGTAAAATGTATGAAATACAACCGTATGTAACCTATGGTATTAACAGAAAATGCAAAGTTTGAAGTTAATACCGGAATTTGAGTGATGGCCATTTTTGTTTGCAGAATTAAATGAAATGCAATCCCACCGTTTTTTCAACCTAAGTTATCATGCAGGGGTGAATATTGAAAACTAAAGCAATAGGATTGCTTTGTGCAATTTGATGAAATGCAAACCTATCGCATGTCTTAATAGAAGTAGGAAGCTAACTTCCAGATTTCAAGTTAATCTGTGAATTAGATCTAAAAATAATCATGTTAAGACGTGAATATGGTAAACAATGCATTAGCGGCCATTCTGTTTTACAGAATTTGATGAAATTCAATCCCATCTGTTATTTTAATAAGATGTTTGTTTGATTGGTGTTTGTCATACTCAAGGGTATTTCCCTTTTATGATGACGGACACAAAAATACAACATCACAAACAAAACTGCTCCCTGTTACCCTTTAGCTCTGCGAACACCAGGGCAACAGAAAGCAACCTCTTTTCTCGCCTCTTACGAACGACCGAGGGAGTATTCTGCAGAGCCATGGCCCACCGGCTCACGTACAGGGCTCATGACAAAAGGATGGGATCACTAAGTAATGAGCAATCATTTATCAACGACCGTCATCACAAACTTATAGTAGGTCACTTTATAAACTGACAAACTGTTATTTTGAATAGTTCGATATGTAAGTAAAAATTTAGGAAACGCTCTCTACTAATCAGTTTTCAATATTGTTACTTTTATTCCACTTTTGTTTGTCACTGGTCACATTACACAAGTAATAAATAATTGTGTATTAATATAACAAAATCAATACAGTCATACATTTGGATTTAATTGAAAAATGCTTTTAGTCAGAATTCAGCTGCAATGCAATTTAAGTGTATGTATGCAGTTCTAAGTCATATAGATTCTGTAACAAGAGAGATGAAGTGTTTATGTAGTGGTACAATAATGGGCCTGTTAAAACAGTAGAGGGAAAAGTTATATACAACATGAATTATATACAGCATATTTCATTTCTCCTTTAACATCTAGCATGGTAATCATTCAAATTAATCAAAATGAACATATATTCAATTACTTCATTCACCTATGATAATGACAATTAAAGCAGGTGACAATCTTTATCGAGCAGATGATTGTGCCCTGCAGGACTTGTGAACCCTTGTTTTTTTTCCTTTCTTAAAGTAAACGTCTGTCAATTTTTATCGCTGTGTAAATCAGTGGCAATAAACACAATGTCAACTCGTTACATAATAAAGTTTAATGGTTGAATGAAAGCTGGCAGGTAATTGCTTCAAGCAGGTGGAAATAATTCTCAAGTGTGTAATGGATAGTGTGTAATGCTATAGGTGTGAACAATGTAACAGACTCTAGACACCTATTTTATACCTATAATTGCAGCTATTTGATAACCTGATGTGCTGAATAGGTGACATAGGCTTATTCAAACAGCTATTATTACAGGTACGGCTTTTAACCCACTTACAGACATGTATATGTATTCACGCTGAAGAGTGGTTAGCAAGACTGATCTCTCAAATAGACAGTAAAGTTTATATCAACATTCAGAAATAGGCTTTTCTGAAACATTAAATAGTAGTATTTTATTATTGTTACATTATATCCATGCAAGTTGAGTTTGCATTAGAAGGAAAAATGTTTATGGTTACAATGTGCTACTTGTAATTTATCTGTCATCAAAACTCTGAAATTTAAGCTTACAAGCTAAGTATCTTACTTGATAGGCATAACAATAGTTTGCAGTATGTTGCAATTCATGTTGCAGAAACTGCAGTTACTATCCATGATAGTTTAAGGAATATTAGGATTTGATGTGAGGGGCGTCCATAACAAAACAGAATAGAAGTGTACATATTGACTGACAGATTAGTGGAGCCATTGATTACAGGAGTAACCCAATGACGAAGGACTTACAGAGCATGCAAGCTTACTTCGCTCAATAATTCATGGTCAGTCAATAAGCTTAACGAGATTGTGTCTCTTTGGTGGGCAGGTAGCTTCTCGTTATAAGGTACGACTGAACAATTTTACGACCATATTGATCAACTGTGTATGCTAATACTGATGGTTAATCACGTCTAGGCCAATTACAGAGGATATAATATGTGAAAGACAATACATACATCAGCATGCATGGCCTATCATCCACCACCACACAACCAGAGTAAAGAGAGACCAGAACAAACAAAGTGGTGAACAGATGAAACATAATGATTAGATATCACTATCAGTGATATAATTATACTCTCAGATGCAATAATGCGTATATATTTGTGCAATTTTTTTTACGCATATAAATCAGTAGAAACAAGTGTATTGATTGGCATCTGATAACACTATGACCTCAGTTAATTTATTTAGAGCTGTATAAAAAATGTGCCAAAGTACATGCCATGGATAGATCACTATTTGATGAAAACCATCGTGAAAGATGTAATGAATGGCAGTCTCATAATGGCAAAAATGGGATGCTGCAAGGCAGTCTTCCGACGTCATAGCGGTCGCGATTGGTTGCCATTTAAGTGATATTGCTATGGATAAATGTGTATGTGTGTGACATCTTTTGAAAGGGTCGCTATCCCTGAGGTTGTGACATCAGAGGGCTGTCTTGCCACTTCTCTGACTATGTCATTGACAGAAGGTAAAAAGAAATCTTTTCAATTCAACTTTTTATACTTCACATACATGCATGAAGACTATAGATAGTGACAATAGGTACATTGTACATGTCCAGCAAATTATGTTACTGACTTTTCTGTTGCAATTTTTGGCCATTTTAGAAGATGTGGCCTAAAACATTAGAGGGGATGAATACGCAAGGGAAATGAAGTTTCCATCTTGCAGACTGTGAGCATTTGGCTCACAGTTATGAACAGTTTGTATGGTTTTAAGCCATAACGGTAGATTTGTTTTTTAAGATGTTTCAAAGCGTTTACATGATTGTAAAAAAAAATTGTCTGCTTTTCAGCCTCAACATTTTTCTTATTCACTGGTGATGTCTTGAATGGTTTCTTCAGGTGGGAAAAGTTATAACACTGGTCAAATATGTATATATACATGTACCTAGTTGACCGGTAGCCTCAAACCGTTTCCGAACATTAGGGTGGGGCAGGACCCAATTGGCCACAGCAGAGTGAAGAGAGAACACTTGTGTTAGGCAAAAGAGAGCTGGCAGTCCCAGAATCGATTGTAAGAAAACAATGTTGTTAAGAAATACAATCGCTTCACCATTGTACTTATAACAGACATAATCAGACTATATGTAACAAAGCCACCTGGTAAAGCTTTATCTCTTCTCTTACATAAACACAATGATATCTACAGATCCAGGAATTCATTTGAACTGTTTTGGAAGTCAGTGGTTTATGTTTAGGTAAGCTTGGTGAAGCTGGCCAAGATAAAACCCATTAGTGACATAGCCTTGTCATACGAGGATGACTATCACTGACATTCAGCCCCTAAATTCAATTACAACAGCTCTCATATCTGCTTGTTTCAAAACAAAAATATCGGTACTTGTGCAAAAATGAATTTTACCCCAAACAAAAATATACACCAACAAGATCAGAAGAAAGTTGAGTATTGTCTGGGTGTGTTAAATCCTGCCATACTCTGTAACACATTGGTAAAGGGTTATCAATTGGTACCCCAGCTACTCCTTCTCTCCAATTGTGAATGTCAATCTTGAAATGGTAACGGGCCATTAAGTTTCAAACCATGCTCTCATTTCAAACTTTGGCTAAGAAAGTTTCCATTCTTTTGTGCTCAAAATGTTTCCTTATGGCTTTGTCTTGTTTCTTCTGCTTCCTCTATATAAATACTGCAGACTAGATATTAATATAACATCAATATATTTCAGTTTAATACGACATTTGATGTTCAATGGGCACAAATCACTTGTAATATTTCAATTGGCAAGAGCTAACAAATGTTCCACTGATTCTCAAAAATGCAGTACTTGTCTTGTCATACCAAATGTGTTTCTTTCATCACATGAGATGCCTTCTAGTTGGAGCACAACTTCACATAACAGAAGAGGAGATGTGTATTTTTTAATCTTAAAATCTAAATTTTTATATTATTATGAAAACACTGAAAAGAAATTTTGAGAATCAGCTATGTTATGCTATGATATTTCGTGCACTGGAGAAATTAGAGCACTTCAACCTCATCGAGTACACATTCTCTGTCATTTCCTATTCCCCCTATCAAAGATAATGATAATGCTGGGTGTTTGCCGTTAAGGAGAGGTAAATTATAGCCTGTGTGTTATCGATCGACCAAAAGGATTCACACCATTGCATGTAAACATAAAACACTCAAGACTTTTTTCCATGTGAAAACAACCAAAGATTAACAGACAGAGGCTGAGCTGTGAGAAGAAGAAAAAGGGTTCAGACGAACTCTTTTGAAAGTTTCGATCCACAAAATAATAAATAATCCATAGTTAGAAAAGAGAAACTTTACCTTTGAGCTAAAAATAACCCAGAATAGGTTCAAATATGCTCGGTATCTTTAAAAAATCGCCAAACTTCTCGACTTTGCTTTTTGTGGAGGACTTGAAAACTACATGGATTTGATTCAATACAGATAATTTTATACATTAATTTAGCTAACAAAGTACTCTTAAAAACCATGGCTCTTCGTGGTCTACTACACCAAATCAAGGAGGACAAATATCTGTTCTTATAACCAAATCATTAAATTAACCTATGTAACTTATATTTGCCTAATTTAGTTCAGATACATGTACATGTAGTTTAAAAGTAGAAATCATTTGAAGCTTATTTAAAAAAAAGTAATATTGTCTTTAATAATCTAATTTAAAGCATGTATGTTTTTTTAAGGAGGTTATTGCATGAAGCTCCCCATGTCATATGCTGCAAATGTTACAATTCTATGTACCAGGCATACATGGACTATGTGGTGTTATTAATTGACCCTGTGAGTTATAATAGATCACCTTTATGATACCTTTCCACAAAGTAGCTCCATATTGGTTTTATTTACTGATAGGTGTTTAACATCATACACCAACAATAAATATAGCCACACAAAAAGACATCCATTAATGTGAACTGTTTTCTCTTCTGGAAATTGTTCGTTTGTCATGTTAAGTACAGACTGTGATCAGAACATAGAGATCATAGCCACAGGGCAGGTTATATCGGCCATGTTATTTTATTGTTAAGGGGAGGTTAAGAGGAAGTCCAATCCACATAATGGTGTTCCAAATCAGGAGTCCTTATTCCATTTGATTGTTTTGCATTTCAAGACAAACTTAAGGTTGTTTCACTTATATGACAATGTGCCTGCCTAATGGGTGAAAGCACCAATGGTAACAATGACCAGATTGTACAATAAAATATAGTATGCAAATCTGATGTTAAAGATGAGTCAATAAATTGGTTTCAGGTTGCCCTCTAGCTCTGAGAACACCAGGGCAAGCCTGCGTCTCACTCTCGAGTGTATAGACATAATCTACTGCAAAAGGCTGGCCATTCATTAGATCCATTTCATAACAGCTTGACGAAAAGGTCAATGGAGGCTGCACAGCACTCATTGATACCTGTGTGTCCAGATTAAAACACATGTATATACATTCCCTTTCAACAAACATATGATTAAGCTTATACATGCCATTTAAAAATATTGCAATCTCAATGGTTATCTGTTCAATAACCACAAACCTTCGCTCTGGGAAAGCATGTTTCACTGAGCAAACAATCTTCAATAATTAAATCAAAAGCATTGTTTTGCCAAGCATTAATTCATATAAATATTTTCTCAATTGAACGAAGAAAGGACAGCTTAGCCACACGTACTGGTTAGAATTAAGAGTGAATAAAAAGCCACCCATGCTTCTTATTCATAATGAGGGGGACGTGAAAAGGCTGTTTGACAGCTAGATTTATCACGAGCGAAAAAAGAAAAGAATTGATTTAGCAGATAAAGTGCATTACCATAGCAACAGAATGCAATATTCACAACACAGCTTAGGCTGGAAAAACGTTACATGCTTGAGTGGTTTTGCCCTCCAACATAAAAGAGCTCTATGCCTATTCACAGCTGGCAGTTCTCTTCAAAAAAACCAAAAGGAGGCTCAGTAAGGAATACACTATAGTCTCATTGACACATTAGCCAACATGAAAAGCAAACCCACAAGGATCAATAAAGATGTTTGGTAGCAAATTCAAGGCAAAAAAATAGCTTTAGCACAACATTAGTGATGCAAAAAGTAAAAAAAAACTTTCTTCGTTTTCCTAAGAACATTTATGATTTTTTTTCTTCATTGTTTTGTATTTTCTCACCTATGAAACTCAGGAAAAAAAATAAAGAAAAAACACTAAAAAACATTTTAAAAATCTTAACAGAACAATAAAATTGAACTTAGTTGTCTACAAGCAACGCCAATACTAAAAGCAGAAGTACACATAGTTAAACTAAAATAAACAGAATGTGCTTGCTGTTTTAAAAAAATATATCAGAGGGTCTAAGTACACTAATTAATAATCTCCAGGCTTATAACGATTTAAATCAGAGTATACAGGATTAAAATTAATGCACACCTATCTAGAAACACATGTATGCACGATTGTACTTGTGCGTGTTTTCCCATTTTCATACTTGTAGACTTGACTCTGGGCCTATGTAGTGAGTATTTAGGGTAAACCATACCAGACTGAGGTCTTGAACACTCTGGCAACAAGATAAGCTCAAGTGATGATTTACAATATATACCCTCGTCAATTAGTCACTTATCTACTTGTTTGTCCACTTCAAAAAGATTTACAGATGGGAAAATGTAACTGTTTTTTTCTCTCCTAGGACTCTACTATACTAGAGATTAGGATATCATGTAGATTACCATTAAACAACTAGTGTATAAGCTTACCTGTACATCACTCGTTAATAATACAGATTTATTTGTCTGATGTTAAACGCAGTACTAAAGGTTATTTCACTCAGATATGACGTTGTGCCAGAACAACGGGTGAAAGAAACCACAGAGACAAGACAGGACAAAGACGGGACAATCACATGACATAATACAAAGACATTACAAACAGATTAGTTTCACCTTATCGCTTTAATCTTAGCTCTGAATCAGGAAGCTCCTTCCCAGCCCTGCATCACTTATAAAACGTACTTTTTAATCACTGGGGCTTATCAAATCTTAATCTAGGTTTAACCTTAACTCTTAACCACAACATCAGGGGTTGCCAAAAGTCTAACTTATGGGCCGCTATAAAAGTTGCTTGTCAGTTGATTGAATAAAATATTGAATAAAAGAAACACCCAAAATTTCTAATCTCTTTATATTATACTGAATTTTTGTCAGACTGTGTTTTTAATACTGGTCATGCTAAAAAAAGAACACAAGGTGTTATGTAATAAAGACACTGTATACGCTTATGTAGCGTATTTATTTAATAAAAAAAAAAATGTACATAATTGACTTGGGATGCTAAACCCCTATGATTCGGTTCACAGGGTTAACAACAGCATGGTGCATCTAGATCATAAATTTACATTAAGGCTCTTAATATAGAGCAACTCAAATAACATGTATCTCCTAAGTCGATACCTAAAAATTTACATGTAAGATGTGCAAGAAATCAATGTTGAGCCTAGAACATAGACTGAATCATGTGATACATGTCCACTGAAACCAGCCATTCAGTGGTCAGTTCAAATGTATCCCTATTGTCTTCAGTTGGAATGATGTGTGACTCAAGCCGAGTCCTCATTGTGGAGAGATCACGCTGGGAAAACAACAAAAACCTCAGGATCTGGTGCGAGAGACCATAACCCCAATCTTAACAGCGCTGACCACATGACGCCTTATTGACCTGAAACATACCGTCCACAATAACAGGGAAATATTTTCTTCCTAGTCCAATATTGCTTGTGGCCCCAAATCCGGCCAGAGTGGAGCAAGACTCCCTTCTATCAACAATCCAATCATAGATTCTTGTGTTTGTTTGGGATCGTTTAGCCAAATATTTTTTTTCCATTCCCAAAACATTGATCACTGATGTCAATAGCTACGATACAGAAAGTTATTTAAAACATAGACCATGTGTCTGATACATAAATCAATACTGAGCTCAATAAAGATATAAATATGTAGCAATTTCCATTAAAATGACAATTTAAAAATTTTGTAATCAGTCAGGAATTCAGAAAAAAAATATAATGAAATATAAAAGATTATCCCATACAAAAGAAAGAATGCAATAAGCAAAATCATTTGTATGAATATAAAATAAATGAAGTGACCATTTACACATTTTTTAACCATCTTGGCTGGCAATTGTTAGTATAGACAGTAAGGCCAGACCATCCTTGGTCGAGTTAGATGACACTATTATTCCAATACACACGCTAGATAGATTAGACTGTCAAAGGATATACTCAATTATGACATTTCCCATGATTCTTCTGAGTGTTATCGTAAAGAGCTGGCAGACAATATTTTCACAGAGACGACCCGGACTCCAAAGTTCTCAAGAGCAGACAATTGTACCCTTACTAATTAAGCTGCAGCATTCACAGATGAATTATCACCTATATATGATAATCATCATAGATCTATATATTATACTTATAAATACAGGGTACACAAACAGTCCATCCTTTAGTTTAAACAATATCAACAAGAACTATAATTTATAAATGAAAAAAAATAAAATTGAAAACACAAATTAATATCAAAATAAAAAAATGTCTATGGACATCATTTATGCACTGGCATAGATAGTTATCTTATTGAATGTAGTAGGCAACTAGTTTTATACAAAATATGTGTAAATATTACTAATAACTGATGCAAGTAAGCTTGATCAAAATGGTTCTGTGTAAGGCGTTGTTGGCTTCTTGTTTATGGCAATACTTAAGGCTATTTCACTCATTGTGCCAGCTTGCTGCTTCACACTTGTTGGAATACTGGTCACAGACACGTGGCAATCAGTAGAGACAGGCAAAATCCTACACATTGAGCACCAAATGAGACACTTTATGTCATAAGCAAGAGTATGTAATTAACACATCACAAAGATGTAAGATATCTGTACCTGTGGTGATCATAACAAAGAAAAGAACAGAAAAAGGAGCTGCTTCCACTTTCATGAGGTTTAAGGCCTTTTGACTTTGTCTCATAAATTGCCGACCCAAAGACCTGTTTATGAGGCCGGCTCAGCGCATATTCTAAACTATATGCACTGACCCGAAAAGATCATTGTGCAAAAAACACCTTTCTTATGTTGCTGAGGATTTTACTATGCTTTGAAGTGACATTTTTATGACTGACTTCTAAATAATATAATGATGCACTCATAACACCCCATCTTCGCCAGTCCACAGAAATGAGATCGGCAACCTTTGTGGATTGGTGTTGGGGCGTAGGTAAAACGCTCATAAAATTTCACGATAATACAGAATCATTTATTATGGTCACGCTTACAGTGCGCAGTTTGCTTCCAATCAGAAGATTTTTTATATGAATAGACTTGCACTTATAATAAGACAATGTCAACATAAAATCAATACTGAACGGGAGTGTGGCAATCTGGAAAAAAATCCCTTGATATGGATTCTTTAAAAAAAAGTGATATACCTGCAGGGGCTTAGCCGGAAATCAAAAGTAGGGTGTCCAAAATAGTAATTTTGCTTCACTTTTCAAATAAATGGGTGTCCCCTTTTGAAAGTTTTCCTATCTCCTGCCTGTTAAAATTTCTTAAAACAGGGTGTCCAAATGAGGCAATTGCGCACTTCAGGGCGTCCACTTGGACGGGTGTCTGCCTAAGCCAATGTGTACCTGTTACCCCTTCCATATAATGAAAGAAGAATAGTCAATAGCAAACCTGTTTATTATAAAAGAAATAAAGTAAATTTTCAGCTTCAAGGAATTAAGTTAGAAGTTAATTCCTTGGACCTGAATTACCAGTTTACTTCAGTAATGCAAACTACAAATTACAAAGATCCCTCATACATACATTGAAATGAGTGAATTGTTACAATAAAAAAAATCAATTAACTAAAGTGACATATATTAACAAATTTTAGAAAAACAAAATGAACCATGTGTCAAAAGTCTATGACACGGCAGGTTTTTTTTAGGAAGCATCTGTTTGGACATTGAAATAATTGCAAGGTTTATTCTGATACAAATACTCTAAGGAATAAAGTTTTTATAATAAATGGTTGTACTTGATAACCTCTGTCAAACATTACTTTTTTAAGATAGCTAGGATCTGTGGGGTAAGCCTACTACCAGTTGCTCATTTGGTTTGATTTATTGCTGAAAATCTTAGTAATCTAGTTTTTGCTATTTTTGTGGGAGACATGTTCCATCTGGTTACAGCTTGCTGAAAGACCTGAATCTGATGCCTTTAATATCATATACTGACATATATGCTCATTTTCATAGTCACTTTATCAATATATAAACAGGAGTTAGTTTACTCCTCTGCCAGTCAGTTTATTTTTATAGTCCTGTGTATGAGATTAGTGAAGCTAAAAGAGGCATAGAAAGAGAAATATTAACCCTTAGTATGAACTGGAGAATTTACATCCCAGAGGTGCTACAGAACTAGTGTATTATTTTATGACTTCTTCTTGCATAATATTTCTAAGCAACTGAGGTTTATAATTTTAATGAAGTCCCGGAAATACTTAAATCTGGGGTGTGTATTATGTAGTAATTAACTATACATTCAATGCATATAAATAAGTTTATTATTCCTGGGTGGCTCTATTGGTCCAGTGTACAACACTGTTGAAAAGTATGATGACCCACTTGGGTTTGGCCTCCAAATAGTCTTCAAAAGAACCATGAATTGAAAAGATGCCAATGACTTAAAAGGTTGTGGGTCAGTGTTTTCGTCTCTTCCATATTAAAACTTTATACTTCTATTATTTTGATTTTGCAGCTTAAGTGACATGTATACCATAGTTGTTAATTAAAATGGCAAAATAATTTTTTGATCTAAACATTTTTTTTTTTTTAATAAGAGAATTAACACAAAATTGAAACTGACCAAAACTCATGTCTGAATTTGTGTTTATTATATATGCATTCAATTCCCAGGATATAAGAATGTACACTATGTTTAAGCTTCTGCCTAGATATGTGTATATAAGAACTTATTCTGGCTGTTAAAACATAGGGTATCCTAAAAACTGTTAAAATAACAGAGTCACTTCAGCTGGAGGGGAAAAAAATGTACGGACAAGATATGAGGTATCTGGTGAATACCACTAATGTTGGCAAACAGAAAAGCTGGCATGTTGGTCTTCTAGGGCAGGCACAGGGTGAAAAGTCCATACTCTGTGTAAACAATTTGAACACTACAGGATAAAGGGTTGAATACATGCCTGTCTGGTCAAAGGTTTGGGCTATACAATAACCACTGTCTAACTGACCACACTGGTGGATCTTCCTCGACATATACAGGAGCAATAGATAATATTGTTACTCCCTAATACACATAAAATATGCTGGGTGTTTTGGGAACTTCAGGTTATTTTTTAACAGCATGCTGGCTTAGTAGTGGAAAGAAACTAGCCCTCAAAACCACTGGCATCAAATAATCACAATATATCTGATATGGATTGATTTGTTGTTTAGCACTGTATTTATATAAATATGTATTTCACTGGCAAGACGATGATGAGCTCCAACAGTAAAAAATCATAATAATAAAGTTTATTTTTCTGTGTTAGGAAATTAATTTTTCTCTATTGTGAAGGGAAAGACATAAGCAACTGCCCTTCCCCAGACTGCTAACACAAGTACAGTATTTGAATCATCATGAAATAAGACAGAAGGAACCTCAAAGATATGTGAATAAAATGATGGCTGTGTTGCAAATGGTGTACACTTTATGCTGAATGTAACCAACTTTAGTTACAAGTCACGCCAAGCCATAAACTGTTTTAAAAAAGCAGTGTTATTCTTAAAGAAATTATCAGCTAAGTGACTTTTAAAGTGAGTGTTATGCTCTGATCTAATACAAGAGAAGCAGTGTAAAGAAGCTCTCTCTCTCTCTCAGCTATTCTAACTGAACAAGTCAGGGTATATATCGCCTGCAGTATGGAAATCCTGGTCAGTAGTCAATGCTTTCACCAGACCAACCATTCAACTCATTTCCTATCTTTACAGGCTGTGTAAACTGGCCTATTGAGTTAATTTGATAGCCAGATTAAATGACTCTAACAGAAGACTGAGCATTTTGCCTACTATATAACCTTTACTAGAGCAGCAGCAAGTAAGGAGCCACTTTATCAGTTTAAAATCACAAAATCTAGCCACAGTTCAAGTGGATTGTTAAACATTCAAACCCTTCATCAGCCAGTCACAACATTACACACAAACAGTATTATGTGAACATGTTATACTGCTGTAATAGAGTGAATAATTTACTTACTTCTTCTCAAGTACTGTACTATGTCTATTGACTCTCAGATGTTTGATTAAATTTAAAGTTAAAGTTTTGTTAGACTGTGAAGTAAGTATAACTTCTCAATTGGACGTTTCCATGGACATGCTTCCAGCTATTGCAATAATGAATGCCTCCTGAATCACTTAATCCTGTAAATGGGGTTCATTGCTTTTATAAGTGTAAAAAGGCCCTTGTGAGTCTGTTCCCTACATTACAAGTAGAGTTTCACAACTATAATTCACTTTGCAGTATGAGTAATCGATGGAAAACTGAAAAGAACATACATGTACAGTATACAAAGCATCGAACCATCTCAGAATTTGTGTCCTTAAAATGTCCATTACATAATACCAAGGGTTACGGAAAAGCGGCCTTGAGTCAGATAGCGGTACATGTTTGTAAATTTAAATGTAGGAAATCAGAAAATAGGTCATTTGACTTTCCAAAGTGTGGTTTCTAATAAAACTTATATGGTATTTGTCAAACTCACACTGAAGCCTTATGTAAGCCTATTTACAGTGTTACTTTCAACTATTGCATAAAATATACCAGTTATAGATATGTTTGAATTTCGATGGTGGCAAGCATCATCTTCTTTCCCTGAGTTTGTTTTATTTTTTTATTCTGCTTGCTGGGTATAATTTGCAGTTCTATACTAGCTCAGAAATGGCAGAACCCATACATCATCTGACATTACCACACTATCTGCAGACTACATGATTCAAAAGCTAGTTAACACAAAGTTTGAAGTTCGTCAGGCTCTTTCACAAAATCATCCCCTTTTCAGAATGGAGCAGTGATCAGATAGTGCGATAGAAGCACACTGCACCTCTATCAGATACAAAACAGATAACGGTGAAGGCACAATCAGACTTGGAGATACACTGCCCAGCTACAAGGCCAGCTTTCTCACTCACTCCATGTGCTGGGGTAATTTGTGAAGATAAGAAACCATCCATACTAGATGAAAATGACAGAAGGAAGATAGTCTTGAAATGAGCTTTCCTCAGATAAACATTGCCAGTTTTCCAGAAGATAGACAGAGACACTATGCTTCTTACGCAGCAGGCGGTCTCAAGAAAATTGTTACACCAGCAATGATGCAAACAAGGCAGTAATTCCACCCATAGTGAAGACAGCCCTTTTCCCATCTGTTTGGGACAAGGGTGACATGGCAGCAACCCTGATATAGAGGGCACTGCTCTTTCTGACAGTTACTTATCTAACAAACTCCTAGATTTACAACAGTTATCACCCATACTCAGCACATAGAATTATGAAATGTCAAATGTTACTAGTTTTATGGACACACTTCAACACAATATCTATCGGAGTGCATATTCATTTCATCCATCAAATCCAACAGTAATCTCCAAGTTGGACAACTTAGAGATAAAAATTGTCTGATTTTCTGCGCTTTATATTGTTTTATCACACCACACAAGAATTCAATTGCAAACTACCCATTTATGACATAAGTTGTAAATCTGCCATGAATTACAGAGTTGAACAAACCACAAGAAAATATAAGCTTACATAAAAAAGAAATTTCAGGAATGAGGTTTAATATCAAAATATAATTGTAAATCCTTATTAAAATTGAACATGTACTTTCCATTGCAGCATGCTAAGGAAGTCATTCTCCAAAAAACTTGAATATTTAAATTAAGTTCTGAAAACTCCCAAGAAATAGCTCACTAAAATCATCAATATTTGTGACCTAGTAAATGTCACGATTTGTGGCTGGTCAACGTTTGATCTTACCGATGAGGAGTAAATGTCACATCGAATTAGCAAAACTAAAACTTCAATGGAGGCAGACTGGTATGTAGAAATAGGGGGGCTGGGAAAGAAAATGTAGCCCAGACTTGCTTAAAGTCTCATAATTAGGGGTTTGGAGCTGAAGGCCATGAAAATGTCATTGAAAAAGGTCCTTCTCCTGACAACCCACGAATGACTTATGAGTGGCCCCAGGGTTATGGGGACTAAGACCAATAGTAGAGCAGAATTTGGTTAGGAGATGTCTTGTCCAAAGCCTATACTTGCCTTTATCATCATTGACAAGCGGGTCAAAAGCCCTGCGGTGTGATCACAAACTACAGATCTTAGGATTACAGTCAACTTGAGTTAACTCTATATTCACTTACAAGGACTTCAATAATGATACACTGTAGGACTTGTAAGAAGATACAAAGTTTAAAAAAAAAAACCTATTGCTTTGGAAATGTCATTTTTCTAAAATTTAAAGTAAATAGTTTGGTTCTATTTTCCTTGATGCTAAGTAGCATATGTTGACCTAATTGATGAGCATGTATGTATATTTAATGAATTTAGTTTGTTTGTTTGTTTGGGGTTTAATGTCGTACTCAAGTGTATTTCACTTATATGATGACAGATTGTCCGCTTCACACTGCTCTTTGCCTTATTCCGGTGGAAAACCAAGAGGAAACCTCGTAAAAACCACCCTCATGATTGCCGGAGCCACAATGTGACTGACTCAAATACCTGATGGCTGACAGGCAGCCTCGAGATGAATTTAGAGGAAGAATAATGTACAGCCCACCACTGGGGATCGAACCTGTGGCCTTTGTCAAAAAAGTAACCTAAAAAGCAAGCCCTATACTCCCACACACAGGCATGGTGTAATTTTATAGGCAAATTTATTTCACCTTAAACCTTAAGTCATGATCAATGTAATATTGCTGTAAGGAAACGCACAACCCCTTTTTTAATGTTCTGATGTTTTCTTTTTCCGTTAGCAAGATAGCAAAACACAAATGTTAACACAAGCAGTTTAGAATTACCCTACAGGTTATGAACTTACAACATATGTATTTTATAAACAAGAAATCAGTGTTTTATAAACAACACATGTGCCAAATTGGAGATAATGTTCTAACACCCCATGAGGTTGAGAGGCCAAGAACTTGTCAAAAAACTTATAAAGTTCTATATTTTATCATTAAGTACATAATTTGAGCAGTATTTAATTCATTGGTATTTAATTTTAAGTAAACATTGATGGATTCAAAGTCTGTGTTAGTAGATAGTTCATATTAAATAGTTAATCCAGTGTGTAGATCCAATACAGGTATCGACAAAACAAAAACACACGCTGTCTTCCTGTAAAATCAAAGTTCAACAGAGTTCAGTTAAATGACTTCAATTTAAGTTTTTAGCGTCAAATTTCAGGTGATTCATGTTTTTGCTCAGGACATCTAAACTGAAAAAAAGAATTCTTGCTGTGTGAGCAAATGAGGCATCAAAAGCCTTACAGTGAATATTTGGTGATGGCAAACATTCGAGAACAAAACTCCACAGGTTTTACTGAGTGTCTCCAGATTATCAAAATCTTTGTAAAGATTTAAACTGTGCAGTTATTTTAACTTTCTCGGGTTGGTATTTATTCCTGGCTTGCTCATTTCGATATTGATATATTAGTTATGAACATTGGTGTAAACCTAACTTAATCAACTACAGTAATGTTCTATAATTCAAAATCTAAACAATCTGTAAATATGGCAATAATAAATATTAATCCAGAAATTTTTATTCTAGTTACAGGAAAAGAATTAAGTGGACAAAATGTTTAAGATAATCTTAAGTTTTGTTCACAACGTTGTGTCACCTAGTTGTACCATATTTTTATTTTTCTTTGTGTCAGAAGTGGGATTTGAGAAGATTGAGTCCAATTGAGATAAGCTGGTTAAACACAAACTAAAACACTAAAAATACTTAGCTTATGCTATTGAAGTATCACATTCAGCCTGAAAATGGTGTAAGCACAAACAACAAAAGGCCATACTCTTTGACAAGACACAGCAAAGCAACGCACTAAAAAAAAACCTGTCTAAGATCTGTCT
Organism: Mopalia muscosa; assembly: GCA_031763545.1. Taxonomy (NCBI): domain Eukaryota; kingdom Metazoa; phylum Mollusca; class Polyplacophora; order Chitonida; family Mopaliidae; genus Mopalia; species Mopalia muscosa. Next base: position 3,007 of record JARFOD010144584.1, on the reverse strand, counting down.
AACAAGGTTAAAAGCACATCTCCACTTGATAAACAACACACTTAAAGTCAGTCCTCACTATCAGCTTAAAACTGAAATCTTGGTGACAACTTACATATTACAGTGATAAAGGTATGTGGTAGATTATCTAATATTCCTGACAGAATTAAACAAAATGGAGTTTTACATTAAGAATAAGTAATGTATAAAATTCTACAATAACATGTAGTTTCTTTAACTTTTGACAATGTAGGAATTGTTCAAATTGTTTTGATGTTGTCTTTTTAATGTCTCATAACTTTGGTCAAATAACAGTGTGTTTATGCAGTATTCTCTAAACAGTCATCACTGTCTCTATCAGCACTTAACAGTTCATGAATACGGTTAAATGAAGAAATGATTTACCAATAGGTAAGCTTATACTCTAAATCACCTCACATTTGTCCATAAACTTACTTTTTGGGAAGCTATTTAAAAGTCTTGCAAATTTTGGCAGAAGATGAAGTTTTCTATAAGAAAGTATCAACATTTCTCCGAAAACATAAATTTGATACATGCTGTACAACCCTGATAATTAGCCTCGGCATTCGGCAATTGCCGAGGAAATTGCTAGGGAAAAATTAAATTATCCTCAGCAAAAAAATTGCCGAGGATCGGTTTTACCGAGCTGACCATTGTAAGCAAATGCATCATGATTTATTTTATATCTAAATGTATGATAATGATACAACTGTAACAACACCTCAAACCTGATGGATACAAAATAAAAGTTCTGTTCCTTAGAATTTAAGTCTTGACCTGTTCATAGTTTCTAAAATAATTGCCAAGGTGAAGTAAAAATTGCTGAGGATATTTCATTTTTTCCTCAGCAATTTTTTTTCCGAGGAAAATATTCCTAATTAGCAGGGTTGTCTAGGTGGTCAGCATTTACTGCTGTCTGTCTGCTGACTCTTCAAACTAAGAAGTTGTATCCCAAAATTACAAAAATATTGTCTTAATATTCATCTTAACCTATGAACGCATATAGTTATTGTATTGTACAATGTTACAGGGCAATGTTGTCACCCCGTATCTCTCACATGGGAGCCCAGCAAGATTTAATTGTACCTCAGATAGCTGGAGCAGCTCATGCCCACCCACATGGGTATGGACACCCAGGAGTAACCCCTCGTTCTGGAGGTTACCCGGGTATAAACCAGCCTCCAGGATATCACCCATCAATGGCCCAGGGATATCCTGGACATGGATACTCAGTGAGTCATCAGGCAATGTACCAGCCTACCCAGGTCACCTACCCTGTGGAGATTGGACACGTAAGAGAGGTCAGAGAATGCTCTATTATTTTTATTGTTGATGCAGTTTTGCAGTTCTTAGCAATAACATAATCATTCTGCCTTTTTATAGTCCAACTTTTTAGTCTAGATGATACCACATGTCAAATTGGTATATAAACAAGTTGCCAACAGTTTTCATTTTTTTAGTTTTCTTTGTATTATATAATCTTTTGTCAAATTGAGCCCAACTTCCTCCCAGCTATAGAGTTAGTTTATCCCCATGTAAGAAACTGATAAAGCGATGTAGTATCTTTTTATTGTTATGCAATTTTACCTCATACAATTGTTACTCAGGAGTCATTACTAGCACTATTTCGATAAGGATTGATAATTTTAATATCTAGATTTAAGTTTGTACTTACTTTGGTGCCACAAGTAATCTAATAATATTATTTAGTATGATGTTAAATCCAAAACTAACAAACACTACATTCACTACATTCACAGCTACACTGAAACTACAGTTTCAGTGTAGCTGTGAATGAAATTATTAACCCCAATGTTAAATGTGTGTTTCAGCCACGCTCCAATCAAACAGGTGTAACAGACCTTAACGAGTTGCCTTTCACACCTGTGCATGCTCCTATTATAATCACTGGACCCGGCACCACCAGGTAACCAACACCTTTCTCTCCTTAAACTTACACAGGGTTGGGAGGGGCTCTCTGTTGCCCTGATGCTCTTAGAGGCTGGAGTTTTCAGCTGGCACAACAGTTTAAAACCTTACTGAATGAACTCACAGCAAGCATCAGACAGCAAGGATTTGCTTTTGTTTGCTGACAGTAGGTGTGAACATAAGTGATTTAATATCTGATAATCCCAACCCAACTGAACGGCTAAACAAATTTAATGTTGAATCAATGTAAAAAATAAAAAATGCTAAATAAATTCCTGCGAATAAAAAGTAATTCTCATATTGGTGATGTAACCCAAATCAAGTGTGGCACCTGAATCAAGCAAGTCCTGATTGATGCTAATATCTTTACTATCAACCAATAGAACTGTGTCTTTGTTTTTTCAGCGGCCATGGCTTATCGAGGGCTGCCTATGCTAGATTGTATTCTGTTGGATTCCCATCAATATTGGATCGTCGGGGGGAGCCGCCAGAGGTTATCGACCCTCAGGCACACTTTATTGTTGATTTGGGCAAAGAAGAAATGGACCATCTTTCCTGTAATGAGATCACTTTTCAATTCCTGGCATTTTCAAAGTAAGTACTTGTATAATAATAATTGGGTGTCCAGTAATTGCCAATGTTTGTACAAAGAAGATAGGTAATTCAAACTTATATTGGTACCCAAAACTTAACCAGAACACAAGGTATGCATTTTATAGTTACAGGTATGACATGCTTGAAACCACTGGAAAAGAATGTGTATTTAATGGATTATGCATTGAAACTTTAAAAAATAAAACTTGCTAAATGAGATTGACAGAAAATACAGTCTGGTTTATAAGATAGACTGAAAGTTAAGTTTGGTTAAAAAAGATTGAGCATTATTTGGTTAGTTTGGTGAACTTGTACTGTCTTAATTTAACTCGGGAGTCAAAAAGTTAGCAGTTTAGATAACCTCGATCTTCATTACTCATAACGCCCGGACATCATGATAAATAACTTTATTAAACCAGAAGATCCAAAAGGTAAACTATTTTTACTAAACATATCATGCAGTATACATGCAATAAACATTAAT
>JARFOD010144573.1:0-12881 GCA_031763545.1 Mopalia muscosa | reverse complement strand
CCTAAATCCAAGGTCAAGGTCACCATCTCCATTATACTAAAAACCTTGTCCTGGCCAAAACCAACAACTTGCAGCGGGCATATCTTGCAGCCCTTGGGTGGTGCCCTATTTTTTCTTTTTTTTATAGCGAAGGAAAACAGTTTCCGTTTAATTGGGGGTGTCAGTTTGTCGAAAGGCCGAGTGGAAATCTTCAGAAATGGGATTTGGGGTACAGTTCACATACATTTGAGCGGAAAGATTGCAGAAGCTCAAGTTTTTTGTCGTAGCCTTGGGTTCCCATCGTAAGTAAACTTGTTTTTGAAGATTTCTCATTTGAAGACCTGCACTATGTCCTAATATTATTTGCCTTGTATAATAACTTTATTGCTATGCTCAAAACTATGAACATCAGTTGACAAATCCATCAGTTCCACTGATAACTTTAACGTAGTACACAATTAGTAGTCTGTTGATCATTTACCATATCACTCAGATTAAGCAGGTCATGAATATGTTGAAAATCATTACAGATCCTGACATGGTTGTTTAGGCCTTTTTTATCATTCCTATATATACTTGTAAATGTCTCTCCTATGTTCACTGCTGACAATGGCAAAATTAAGCCAAAATATTCAGTCAAAATGAGTCTTACATTTTTTGGAGTTACACTACTTGTGAGCTGACAAATAATGTTTAATAATTGATGGTTTATACTTTCTACTGTTTCAGTAAAATGGCTCGTTTTGTGGGAAACACAGGTTTTACTGTGGAAAGAGTTTGGGTGAGGGAAGTGCAATGTACAGGTTCTGAGTCCAGTTGGCTTGATTGTGACATTTCTTTTTATAACTATTATAACAGAGACCATTTCAATGATGCATCTGTGTCATGTGGTAAGAACAAGCGTCTTTATCAGAGAAACAATTTGCAATCATGTTTTATCTCCTGTCTATCTGATTGAGACATTTGACCAGCTTTAAGTTAGGAAACACAAACAATGACTCTTTTATTATCTCTGTTATTTAAATCAGGTACATTGAAATACTCTCTCAGAATTGAGAACAAATATTTTCACATGGAATACATTTTTACCAGGGAAGCAGTACTTATGCTATTATCGGAAAAATGCCTTTTTGATCCTTCTCTGTTACGATCAAGTTGCAATTTTCTGAGTTAATATTCTGAATGTTTGACGACTGAACAGCTGAACAGACAAAATGTTAACATGAACATTCAGTAATGTTAGTTTGTCACTTCTAGAGAATACACATTTTCACAAACTGTACCAAACAAGAGGCTTTGAAGTAAACAAAAGGAATGTGCTGTGCCATCGTTGTAAGTTTATCAGATTAATTCTATTGTGTCATATGAATTTCCACCTGTCATTTATTGGTTCCTTTACTGGGTGTTGGGGTCTTGGTTATGAATTGATCTTGAGTGACAATTTTATATAAGTATTAAGGAGACTTAATTAAGGAAACATTTTAATCTTTAAATCTCTAGGAAAGGTCCTGGATTGGCCCTCTTACCAGTACAGTCTTATACCATAAATGTTTGTTATCATTTCAGAGGATTTACGATTAGTTAATAGGAATGGCAACTCGGGTGTATTGGAGGGTTATTTCTCAGAGAAATGGAGACCAGTTTACAGCTCTTATTTCTCTGATTTAACCGCCAGTGTGGCCTGTAGAGTTCTTGGTCTTCCACGGTATATATTACTGATTGACTACTACATGTATTAATGACACCATAGAAACCATCTGATAAAAAACAATTTCACAAAATCCCAGATTTAAACAGAAGCATGTTATTTTTATGTAATTTTTATGATGGTGGTGTTTCTGTAAATCCAATAACCAAATTTAATTTTGTGCATATGATTGATTGATTGATGTTTTATGCCATATTTAAGGGTATTTCACTTATATGATAGCCTTGTATTCCAACAATTATTGACACTAACACAACCAAGTTGTGAAGTGTGCGCATAATGTTGGAAAGCTAATTTTCATCCAGTGCTACATAAAGACAACATCGAAACTTTTGAAACAAACTGCCCTGGCCAGAGGGCTCTTGCATATAAATTTATACATTATTTTATTGATTCTAACAAAACCTTTTTTAAAAACACAAAACAAACAAAAAATTCTTAAAAATCAAAGAGTTCGGATGTCATAAATTATGTCAACATTTTCTATGTTTCATTTCATTCTGGTTAAATGATGACATATTTATTTTTTATAAGACAATAATAATTTCATTTATAGTGTGATAATATTCACCTGTCCAATGATAGAAAAAAATAAAGCATCCTGAAAATTTAACTCAAAACCCCCTTGATTTTTGTGTTACTCCTCTTTAATAGGATGTCTGCACAGTTACCAGATTCTTTCATTCATTCAAATTGCAACCAGTTATGTTAAATAATAATACAATACTAATGTTTTTTCTTAGTTATAAAGTGTGTGACCAATACATACAAGAAAATAAACAATCTGTGAAGAAATAAAAATGTTATTCAAAATACAGATTTGTCATAGACAGGTCTAGAAACCAACAATCAATCTAAATACTTATTTTTAAATGCTTATATTTCCTGTTGTGAGAGCTCACATCACTGGCTGAAGATTATTAGGTTCTCCACAATATTGCCATTGCTGCACATGACCAAAACATGGAGCAATAAATGCGATAGCAGTAATATGTAAGTGAACAGTGAATCAGCTTCTTAGAAGTGTACTGTCAATCAGAGGTTATAATAAAAGCACTACATTAATCTAGTAGTTTGCTCCCAGAGACCACTCCATATTCAGTGCTTAGATTTACTTATAGACCTATAACTTGAAGATATATGTCAATGCCTAAACTAAATATAGACATTATTCTTGTATGAGCTGATCTATACCATTACCATTGTCCAGCAAAAACTTTCCATACATAGTCAACTTTACATTATTAAAATGACAGTACATTTTTTGAAAGAAATTAATTTTTATATTTTGACAGTTATGTTGGACATGTATTTAATCATTCTCTCTGATAAATGTAATTAAGACATACCAATATTTTGTCAAACTTTGCCGTTGTTGATCATAGCTGCAACTACTGTTATTAGTTATTAAATTTGAATTAAACCGTTATCTTCTTTGGAGATTCTCCTTGCTTGGGTCGTGGAGTGGAGATGGCTGTATTGTAGAAAGCCTAAAAGAGGTCAACCAAAGACATGTGCTCATTTAACTCAAAGTATTAATGTTAAAATACAAGTCTAAAATTTGAAAGCTGGTTTCCGGACCTGACCATGTTCTAACATATAGATAGCAACAAATCCATTGATGATAACATATTTAATTCTTCACTTATTGTTTATTTTTCTTGATTGTATGTTTCAGACATGTTTATAAATAAAATAAAAAACAAAACAGTAACATATTTTATTGATCTTCAAACACAAACAATCCAGGTGATTGTGACAAACACCCACCCACCAGTACAAACATTACAACATTAAAAAGGACAGCGAATAATAATTTAAAAAAAAAAAACAGAGAAAAGCAGACTTTTGTACATCTGTGCTTTGTTCTGTTTCAGCTCTGGTGCTGAGGTAGAACATGTCAGCAGCAGAAGATGGTCATCAACTGAGACTATTGTATTAGAAGTAGGATCATGCTATGGCTATGAGGACACCCTCCTCCATTGTGTCCCTTCAAAATGGGTGCTAAGTAGATACAAATATGTGACTATTACATGTAAACACACAGGTACGAGACTTTAAATGGAGTATAACTTGTGAGCAGATTGTGTTTGTTGTTGTACCATTAATTCTAAGAGCATACACTCTTAATGATTTGATTGTTGATTAGTATATTGGCACAGAGCCCTTGATATATTTTAATGAGGGAAGGAAAGGAAGATTAAGGATGCTGAATTAAGAAGTGCTTTGAATGCTTTGTAGTGTCTGTCGTCATATAAGTGAAATACCCTTGAGTACGACGTTAAACACCAATCAATCAATCAATCAAATAGAAAGGTGGCTGAGTGGTCTAGGTGGCCTGCAAATCGGTGCGTTACTCTAAGGTCAGTGGGTTTGATTCCCGGACAGGTTTCAACCTGCAAAATTTTCTGCACTAGAATCTGTACAAACTGAGAAAGTGTAACTTCCCCAAAATAATGAAAATGATGTTAATATTGTGCTCCAGAGGGGAATTATCAGGGTGTAGTGAGAATCACAGTTTTTTTGCATAGTGAAATATTGACTGTTGTTCCATTCAGACAGAAAACTGCCCCATCAAGGTCAAATGCAATTTATGCTATACAATTCTTAATTGTTTTTCACAGATCTATCGAATGTTAAGTTTCGTTTGTCTGGGGTAAACAGTGGTATTTATGGTCGGCTAGAGATCTTCGCAGAAAATCGCTGGGGGACTGTCTGCGGTGCTAAGGTGACCAATCAAACAGCTGCTGTGGCTTGTAGGACTTTAGGTTTACCACGGTGAGATAGCACATACCGGTATTCAATATCCAATTATATACTAACTTCATTCTGATCTTTCCAAAGTGTCTCAAATTCAGACCTCCGACATTTCCTTCCACGCTTAATGTTAAGGGTGGTGGGGTTTTAGGGGGGATGACGAGAATTCACAAGCTGGGCATTTATTAATCAACTCTACTATGCTCACTAGAAAATTAAATTAATGGCTCAAATTCAAACAATTTATATACGCCTGCTTCACTTGGAATACAGTGAGATGATTGACTGAATCTTTTAATTAATATCCATATGAACCCCAAAATATTCATGCTACGATCATTTTAGCCATTTTATTAAATTATAGAACATTGTACTAGTGGATTGCTAGTGCTTCCACTGTGCCAGCACCCGCTGCTGTGGCTCACTGGTAGTGAGTGTGCTTCCTTAGAGAGTGTATCCAGTTATCGGTTGATGCTTTAATGGTTTATTTGAGAAAAAATGACCGATTTGGCTCTACACCCATGCTTTTTTTACAGCTTGGCCAGCTGTGGCTAGTTGCCAATACACATAATCCGTCTCCGGCTTCGGCAATCACCGGTAAGATTAACGGCAGGCAGAAAGATCTCTGCAGCCTGTATATTGTGGTAGCTAGGGATTACAATGTTTCGTTAAATGTGGCTGAGGTATAGGCAAATTTAAATATTCTACATTAGTATCACTGATTCATAGGTTGTAAAGTTGTTCCTGTGTGTATTTTCTTTAATTTGCTTGACTGGTGGCCTGTGATACGTTATTTTAGTTTTTAAATCCAGACCCAGTTTATACATTCCTATAATGACTGATGAACTAATGATCACAATTATGACGGACAATTAATATATAACTTAATCAATCTTATTAGACTTGTACTTAATAAGTCAGTTTGGTGTTTGTTATATTACATAGATCCTATCTCTACTGTTATAATCCTAACATCACCTAAACGACATTTTTGAAAAGTTGTGTGATACAGCTTATTAGTCTTTTATTGTTATTTGCCAATTAGTAGCACAAGTCTTATAACACCATTCTATCAGACCCTTGTAACAGTTTTCTTCAATATGTTACTATATATAAACGGTAACTTTAGTACATTCTAAGGTATAATGTAAGTTAATTGTAGTTTCTTACACATCTTTATTTTATTTGTTTTGTAGTCTTTTTACCGTCATAACGTCTTTACGTGAGAAGATCTGATATTGATATTACTGGATTGCTCCATCAATTATCCTTATTAGATCACAGTGTTTCATATAAACATCATTTAAACCAACACCCCGGAGTTGTGTCTTTTATGTGTGTATGGGACAACGGTTAACTCTGCTGCTAACTCTATCCGATAGAAAGGCAGTATAGTAAAAAGAGGTCCATAGTGCAGGGTGGCACAGTTCATACCAGGACGTTTTAAGTTTCTACACTCCCTCAGTAGGAGTAATAAAACTGTATCCTCAACTCTCTGGCCCAGGCCATAAAAGTGTCAACTGACCAGTAAACACCATTTATCAGGAAGTACCATAGATCTTATACTGTTTCTTCAAACCATGTCTCAAGCTGAGGATTCCACCCAGCAAAGCCTTGACCAGAAATCAGTCTGCAACTCTATAAGATCATCAACATCATCTGTTCTTGTACAAAAACAAATAAATGCACAGGCTGCCCGAGCAAAAGCTAGTTTTATCCAAAAGGAAGTGGACCTGCAAAGACAGGTAGCTGAAGCAGACCGAAAGAGGGCAGAGTTACAAGGCGACTTAGATATTCTGAGACAATCCAAAGAACTTGCTGTCGCAGAAGCAGAAGTTCAAGCTGTCAAGTCGGTGATTGAGGACAACGCTGGTTTGCAAATGCCAGAAGTTGGCCCTACAGAACGCATCAGCTCATACATCAATGAACATTTTAACAGTAGTGCAGAACAAACTTTTCTGAAGTCTACACTAAACGACCACCATGCTGACTGTTTCTACCATCCAAAAGACTCTGTCAAAGGAAATTTACCAGTGTCCACTCCCATCCACCACAGACCATTAAACCCGACATCACCGCCATTCATGCCATCAAATTATGGACAGCAGTTTCAGCCACATGTGCCAGCTGAGTATAACAATTTATTTTTAAGAAAAGAACTTTTATTTTCTCGCTTCACTCAATTTAATGACCAGCCAGGAACATACAATCTCTGGAAAGCTAATTTCCTTAGCATTTCCAGAGAGCTCCAAGTGTCCACATGTGAGGAACTCGACCTCCTTATCAAATGGTTGGGACCTGACTCAACAAAACATGCCAGGAATGTTAGAGCCTCTAATGTGCATGATCCATATAGAGGCTTGACACAAATCTGGCAACGGCTAGACGAGCGATATGGTAGTCCAGAAATTATTGAGTCTGCCTTAAAATCAAGACTTAATGATTTCCCAAGACTAACATACAAAGATGACCCCAGCAAGTTGTACGAACTTGCTGACCTACTTTCAGAGATTGATTCTCTGAAACAAGACCCAACATATAGGGCATTATTAGGATATTTTGACACCTCCTCTGGTGTTAATCCCATCGTTGTAAAACTACCATACGGTCTTCAAGAGAAATGGACAAATGAAGCTCTGCGTTACAAAAGACAACATGGCGTTCCATTTCCACCATTCTCATATTTTGTTGAATTTGTTCACGATATCAGTAAGGCTAAAAACGACCCCAGTTTCAATTATGGCTCAGTTCAAATTCCAAAAACTGTAACCCCAAAGATAAATCAAACGAAAACGTCTTTCTTTGCTAAAAAGACCATTGTAGAAAAGGGCATTGGACATAACAATATTTCACTGTCGTTATGTCCCTTACACAATACCAACCACCCACTTAGTGAATGCCGGGGTTTTAAATCAAAACCGATAATCGAACGAAAAGAATTCCTTACAAAACATGGCATATGTTTTAAATGCTGTGCTTCAACCGACCACCTGGCCAACTCTTGCACCATGCAATTAAAATGTACGGACTGCTCTAGTGAAAAGCATGTAACAGCCATGCACATTAAAAATTTCTCTCTTCCCAAGCTATCGCCGCCAGTCCATGGCGGGGAGGAAGAAGAAACCAAACAAACAAACGCCAAATGTACACAGGTGTGCGGTGACAAATTTAACGGTAAGTCGTGCGCAAAAACCGTACTCGTCCGTGCTTATCGAAAAGATCACCCACATAATCCAATCACAGTCTATGCTGTAATTGACGAACAAAGCAACGTCACATTAGCCAAAACCGAATTGTTTGAACTTCTCGGTATCAAAGGTGACAGGAAACCGTATACTCTTGCGTCATGCACAGGTGAGGTCACTACCTTCGGTCGACGGGCACATGATTGTGTCATTGAATCTCTAGATGGTTCGGCTACGATTCAAGTACCATATAATCGAGTGCGACAACATCCCAGACATTCGCGAGGAGATTCCAACTCCACAAGTTGCAAAGGCCTATCCTCACCTGTCAGATCTGGCCAAATTCATACCCCCTCTTAACGAAGAGGCTCAGATATTTCTTCTCCTGGGAAGAGATGTTTTACAGGCACATCATGTAATAGAACAACGACTCGGTCCTTCCGACACACCTTTTGCCCAAAAGCTCAGGCTTGGCTGGGTAATTATCGGTGAGTCCTGCCTCGGTATTGCTCACAAGCCTGAGCAGGTAACGGTTAACAAAACATACTTTCTGGCTAATAATCGACCATCTATTTGCAAAACTGTCCAAATAAACTTGACCTCAGGGAATTAAACGACATCGAGGAAATGCTAATCGGGGAAACTGACACAACAATTGGTCAAACGGTTAGGTCTCCAAACGATGAGAAGTTAGGAATGTCCCGCGATGACAAAGAGTTTATCGCCATTATGGACTCTGAAGTCCATCAAAACTTGGACGAAAGTTGGGCTGCCCCACTTCCTTTCAAAGAACCTAGATTTATTCTCCCAAACAACAAGCCCCAAGAAATAAAGAGGGCGGAAACCCTTCACAGGAGTCTGCTCAGGGATCCCCATAAACAAAAACACATGATAGAGTTCATGACTCGCATTCTTAGTGAACATCATGCTGAAATTGCCCCACCCCTTAAAGAGAATGAACAATGTTGGTATTTGCCCATCTTTGGAGTCTACCATCCAAAGAAACCAGGTCAAATCAGAGCTGTTTTTGACTCATCTGCTCAGTACAATGGCGTATCGCTCAACAATGCATTGTTGACTGGTCCCGACATGACCAATAGTCTGTTGGGTATTCTGATGCGCTTCCGACAACACCCTGTGGCCATAACGGCTGACATTGAACGAATGTTTTATTGTTTCCTTGTTGACGAAGACCACAGAAATTTCTTACGATTTCTGTGGTACAAGGACAACGACCCAAAACAAGAACTTATTGAGTACCGGATGCGAGTTCATGTATTCGGAAACAGCCCATCTCCAGCAGTAGCAACATATTGCCTCAGAAGAGCCGTTGAATCAGTCGAAACGGAATTCGGAAATGACACAACACAATTCGTCAAACGTAACTTTTACGTAGATGACGGTCTAATCTCTCTCCCTAGTGAGTTAGAGGTTATTGATTTGATGAATCGGACACAAAAAGCGCTGCTTAAAGGAGGCAATATAAAATTACATAAAATTGCATCCAACAGCATAAACGTTCTGAATAGTTTCCCACCAGAAGGTCTAACAAAAGAGTTAAAAGACTTAAACTTTGAAGTCGACGACCTCCCTCTCCAGAGAAGTCTAGGGATGGCCTGGGATCTCAATCGAGACGCTTTTACCTTTAATGTCTCAGTTGACCCTAAACCCTATACCAAAAGAGGGATCTTATCCACTATTAATAGTGTGTTCGATCCATTAGGATTGGTAGCTCCTGTCGTCATCCAAGGAAAATCATTTCTCCGAGAACTCATCCCAACCAAAACAAACTGGGATGAGCCACTACCAGTTGAACACAAGATTCACTGGGAGTCTTGGAGAGATTCTCTTCTTAGGCTTGAAAACATTGCCATACCCAGGTGCAACGTCTTTTTGCTCCCTGAGAAAAAAGATATTCACATCTTCTCAGACGCTTCAGAGAAGGCTATAGCCGCTGTCGCCTACCATGAATATACCCACACTGATGGTAGTCGGCAGAACAACTTCATATTGGGTAAAACGAAATTAGCCCCTGTCCACGGAAACTCCATACCAAGGTTAGAATTATGTGCGGCTGTCCTAGCCGTGGAAATCAGTGAAATTATCTGTGATCAACTCCAAGTCGATCCAAACGATATATACTTCTACACAGACAGCAAAGTGGTGTTGGGTTATATCAACAACCGCACCAGGCGTTTTTACGTCTATGTTGCTAATCGTGTAGATCGAATCTTGAGAAATTGTTCTGCATCACAATGGTCGTACGTATCGACAGATAAAAACCCTGCCGATTGTGCCACACGACCATTGCCTGCTGACCAGCTTCAAGACAGTATGTGGATAAACGGACCTAACCGCATACCCAATCATCATTGCCCTGTCTTGAACAACGACTACCTCTTGATCGAGCCACAAATGGACAAAGAGCTCCGCCCACAGCCAGTTCTTAAATCGAACTTAGAAAAGCCCTTACTTCTCGGTTCTCATCGCTTCGAACGATTTTCTTCCTGGAGAAAACTTGTTTGGTCAATAGCTCGCCTAAAACATATCGCTCGTTCCTACGTCCAAAAATATGCCTGCAGAGGTTGGCATATTAATATTCAATCAAAAACCCCTGAGTTATACCGAGAAACTGAACTTCTCCTTATAAGGCAGGTTCAAACAGAAACTTTCGGCAAAGAAATCAAAGCTCTTAACAAAAAGGAAAACCTTCCAAAATTGAGCACATTAGTGTCTCTTAATCCATTCTTGGACGATCATGGCCTTCTCCGAGTTGGCGGTCGCCTTCAAAACGCCAATTTAGACAGAAACGAAACCCATCCCTTGATTCTTCCACCTCGGCACCATGTCACATATCTGTTGATAAACCATTACCACCATTCTGTGAAACACCAGGGAAGGCATTTCACAGAAGGAGCTATCAGGTCAGCTGGTTTGTGGATTATAGGTGGGAAACGTTTCATCTCATCTATAATCTACAAATGTGTGATATGCCGAAAACAACGCGGTAAAACAGAGCAACAAAAGATGTCAGATTTACCTTCTGACAGGCTTCATCCTGCACCCCCTTTCACCTACGTTGGTGTCGACACATTTGGTCCCTGGTCCGTAGCATCTCGACGGACCAGGGGAGGTCAGGCTAATTCTAAACGTTGGACACTTGTGTTTTCCTGCCTTTCCACCAGAGCAGTTCATTTCGAGGTTATCGAAGAACTGAGTTCTGCTGGTTTCATTAATGCCTTGAGGCGGTTTATCGCCTTAAGGGGACCTGTTAAGGAAATCCGTTCAGATAGAGGAACTAACTTTGTTGGAGCTGCAAAGGAGCTTAAACTCAACACTGTAAATGTAGAGGATACATCACTTCAAAAATATCTCTCCGACCAACAAGTGAAGTGGACATTCAACCCTCCCCATTCTTCCCATATGGGTGGTGCATGGGAAAGAATGATTGGTATAGCAAGACGTATCTTGAATTCTATCATGGCTCTAAACTCAACGCGTACATTGACACACGACATTTTGGTCACCTTTATGGCAGAAGTGTCAGCCATTATCAATGCACGTCCACTAGTTCCTGTCTCCTCTGATCCACAAGCACCACAGACACTGTCACCTTCCTCGTTGCTCAACCAGAAAATGGGAGATACCCCAAAAATGGACTTAAGCTACAGCCTTAAGGATATTTACACCTCCCAATGGAAACGCGTTCAGGCTTTGGCCGATATATTTTGGAGCCGATGGAGACGTGAATATCTGTGCACACTGCAATCACGTCGAAAATGGCAACAGCACCAAGATGATATCAAGAAAGACGATATTGTAATCATAAAAGACGCGTCATCGGAAAGAAACAACTGGCCAATGGGAATTGTCACATCAGCCATTCCCGGAAAGGACAACCGTGTTAGAAAAGTGGAAATTCGAGTGATGAAAGATGGAAAATCGGTCAGTTATGTTCGTCCAATAACTGAAGTGGTCGTTCTGCTGGCATAATATGAACAATTTAAATCTGAACAATTTTATAAACTGTCTTACATATTTGTATTTGTATTTTTTATTTTTATTTTATATTTTTATTTTATCCTTTAAATGCCCGTTTTTATATATGACCTAAAACTCAGGTCAGACGGGGAGTGTTCTGTTACCCTGGTAACAACTTCCAAATGACCGTCACTAATGCGCATGTCTCAGTGGTCAGATCTTAACCATTTAGTCTTAATAGAATAGTAATAGGATAAACACGTGGCTCAGTGCTCTCTGTTAACAGTATTCCTCACTCGGTTTGGTCAACCTGCAGTCTATTACACCGTGAGTTATTTAACATTTTATAACTTAATCAATCTTATTAGACTTGTACTTAATAAGTCAGTTTTATATATCACATTAATTAACAGAACTTGGTGTCTGTTGTATTGCATAGGTCCTATCTCTACTGTTATGATCTTAACATCACCTAAACCACATTTTGAAAAGTTGTGTGATACAGCTTATTAGTCTTTTATTGTTATTTGCCAATTAGTAGCACAAGTCTTATAAGACCATTCTATCAGACCCTTGTAACAGTTTTCTTCAATATGTTACTATATACAGGTTAGTACATTAGATTGTTCAAATTTTATTTTCTCTTATTGAAAATGGGGTCGTTCCCAGTAAAAGGTTTCCATGGCAACAAACGTGATTCTTTTTTGGCATGATGTGAACAGGTAAGAAACCAAACTTTTTAATATACATACCTCACTTATTTATTTAAAATGATTTGAAAAGCTGTCAACACTGAAATAACATTCTTTATGTGGTACTAATGAACCAGGTTCATAATGAAAATGGGGTTATTTCAGACAGATTTTGGGTTTCCATGGTTAGCCGCTACAGATAGGTATTTTAACCCCTAGGGTATTCCTAGCCAATGATGTAAGCATATTAGCCGCCATTGTGAATTAATAAAAATATTGACAATAGGTATTTTCGTTATTTTTGGAATCTAAAAGACACAAAAATTATTCATTGACAATAGGATTGAGAAAAAAACGAGATCAAATAAGCATATTGACCCAAACACAGTCATTGATTTGAGGCCAAGCAATAATCAACCGATATATAGGCCTAGCTGATATTCCTTAAAACAACATAGAGCACTACATAAATATCACATTTTACAATATTCTAAATAACCCCTGTCCAGTAAACAATAGCTAAATGTCGCAGCTATAGCGATTCTACCCTGGTTTTTTTTTTTTTGTGGTGGGGGGTGG
>JARFOD010144562.1:0-12883 GCA_031763545.1 Mopalia muscosa | reverse complement strand
CCAATCCCCCGAATCAATAAAAAAGAATGAATTTAGAAAAATAGGCTATAAATTATACTAGAACACATACACATTGACGAATGTGTCGGAACATAGGGATGTCGGAACATAGGGATGTCGGAACATGTCACCACGGCAACTATATAACGCCAGCGTCTATTGCACCAGGTTCAAAGTCTACACCTAATAATTCATGTCTTATTTAACGGATTCTTATGTTTATATTTATAGGTTATTGGATTTATGGTTATGTAAGGACGAATTGGAATTAAGTTACGAGCTTGCAAGAGGCTCTGCAACACCAGGGCGAGTCCATACAGAACCATACAATCCATTAACTATAAATATTGGATTCAGTTGTGTATAATGACCTATAATTATAATTGCTTAACCCCAGTTTCATATGCTAGGGTTATTATGCCGTTAGGCCATGCCTGTGATATAATTATATGGCACGTCCTCACGTCAATGTTCTAATGTTTATATACCATAATATAATATCTATATTCCAGTTCCATATGCTAGGTATTTCATGTCGTTAGGCTAGCTTATGACGTATATATACATCACGTCCTCGCGTCTATGTTCTAATTTATATATACCATAATAAAATGTCTATATATTTCAGTTTCATATGCTAGCGTTATCATGCCGTTACGCCAGCTTATGACATAATTATAGGACACTTCCTCGCGTCTATGTTCTAATGTCTATATTTTATAATTTATGACTGATTCTGTAGATATGCTTTGTTATAAATTATATATGTCTGGTTGGATTTTAATACCCAAGACCCCGGAATCTAATGTTTAAGCCAGTTTTAAGTTCTTTTGGTTCTTTATAGTCTATAGAGGAATTCACGGTGTTGGTGTATAAATAAGTCTATGTGCAGTTTTATCATTCTCATGTATGTGAGGATTGCATAAACTGTCAAGTTTGTCTGGAGGAGTTTTAATGAAACTAAATTTAAGCTGAATTTCAACGATTTGAGGATAATTTAAACATTTTAGAAACGTAAGCTTGTCACCATATTGGTGTTAGCTTTGGGCTCAAGTCGTTTGATGATGTAATGTTACAGCCAGCTGATGCAAGGTACTCGTCAATACATTCTTGAAGGAAAGGTACGCGTCAGAAAAACACTTCACATAGCTGAATTCTAACTTATTTGAACTTTATTCCATGGCAGGGATGGAGCGTTTCATCTTATTCTTACACCCCCTCCCTACAAACAACCCCAATAAGCCTTGTGCTTTTCGATCACTCAAGCCGCTGCCGTCTCCTTTCGTTCAACGCTGAAGACGCCGGCTAGAACAAAGAAAGTGGCAAATGAAAACACACAAGGTTCACGGTGTTTTGTACACAAGTCTTTGTTGACACAACCCGGCGGAGAATTGACACTAGAGCCATGTAGCCTGTTAGTTCAAACAGGCTCTCTGTTCACACCTCGCTAGCTGTGTTGACGGGGATCACATCGATAACAGTTGACCGACTGCGTTAACTCACAACTCCCGAGGTAGAAAAACATGACAAAAGCTATACCTTCATGTAGCCCACATATCTGTATACCTGGCTTGCGAGCCTTTTGCCACATCATTATAGCATACTCAGGGAAATCTTACATTAGCTGAAGGCAAGAACTTTGAAAGCCTTTGGAACACTCCTATATGGCACGAAATTTTTCATTAGGTGTGCGATTGGCTTTTCTCATACCTTCTCGCGTTACTTGTCATGTACAGGCAGCCAGTCAACGTGTTATCTTTAACGTCACGTGGTGTTTTGCCTAGAATGAATGTTAATAAAGTCAGTAGTGCACCTTAATGATAATTTCGTTGCAACGTTTTATATGAAACATGTGCAATATGCCTGATTAATGCCCGAATAGGCCATAGGCACTTTTAATAGTTTGGTGCTCTTCGTTTATTCAAAATATATATATGTAATTTAAAATATAAAAATAATGAACCATAAAATCAAATGCTGTTTTTTTTCAAATGAAACAAAACATATGAAAATAATATTTTTGTTTGTATCGTTGTGTACAAAATTATTGAAACTGCACATTTGTATGCTTTGTTTTCGGTCTCCGGAGATAATAGTCGTCTTATTGCTGCGGAATTAATAGCGTAAATATTTTTAAAAGCCCGATAAAAGTACCCAGAAACACTATGTACAGCTGTGTGGAGATATATATGTAAACAAACACTTGTATACAGCTTGCCGTTTTATTATACACCTATAACTGTCCCTCCCTGCGATATTATGAGTTAGTTGCACGATTGGCTTTTCTCGTAACTTCTCGCGTTATTTGTCATGTACAGGCGGTTAGTCAACGTGTTTTCTGTAAAGTCACGTGATGTTTTGCCTAGAATAAATGATAATAAAGCCAGTAGTGCACCTTTATGGATATTATGTACAATTCTAACCCTCCACGGGTGCAGACCCTATAAACCCATATATGGAATTAATGGCTAAGTTACAAACTTCGGTGTATTGGGCAAACCCTTGTCTGTTTACGTTAAACAGACTTTTCTGGAATTCAATCAAATTAAAGAAAAATATGAATGACGGATATCATATTTATACATATTTAACACTTTGTTTATCACATGGCATCGCGGCTAGTGGGAAGAATTCCATAAGCGCAAGGCTTTAAAGGATATGTTAACGTCCATGCAAATATCCTTTGTCCCTTGTCAGTTAATAAATGCTGTCCACTCTGCTTTGCCGCCTATAAGGATTATACTCCGTGTTATGGTAACTCAGAATAACTTAATACGAACACAACTTCTCGCTAGTGTCAAATTGACAATGTTCTTGTATTGTGGATACATGCTGCACTGAAGAAAAATCTATATTTGATCTAGAAAGTTTTCTCTGCTTACAATACCACAACAGATCTGTGTAACAAGCTAGGCATTCCCGTATCCATTTTCTTATGCGTCTGTATCCCTATTGATAAAAGTGAGCCCAGTGAAATCGGCGAATACTATATTGTAATGGATCTAGGTTTTTGATTTAGAAGCATTTAAAAAAAAAAAAAAATAGCGCAATCACTAAAAATAGTACAAATTATATCTGAAAAGATTTTGTTCATCTTTGTACTACTGTAGGCCTATCAATTATCATATCTTATCTACATGTTTTATACACGACTGGGCCGTTGTATACACGACTGGGTCGTTGTATACACGACTGGGTCGTTGTTTACATGACTGGACATTCACATTGCGTATAATACATGACTGGACCATTGCATAGTTATATACAAGACCTGACAATTCTATCGTTTTATATTGTTTTATGTACTCGATCACCGGATCATTGTATCGTTTTATATACACGACTGGTTCTTGCTTTCGTGATACACTATATATTTCATTACTTCTTCATGTTAAAGGCTGGATCATTACATCGCTATATGCACAACTTGACCATTACATTGTTGAATACACGACATCGTATAGATGTGCTCAACTTACCCACTACAGCGCTCTTTACATGTTTGGATCTTACAATTACAATTATATAAACACGAAATAGCCATGTTAGTTATATATGCGCGACTGGACCATTGTATCCTTATACACAAGACTGGAACATTACATGGTTATACACACAACTGTACCATTACGTCGTTAAACACACAGCTGGACCATTACATGGTTATACACACGACTGGGCCATTGCATGGTTATACACATGACTGTACCATTACATCGTTATACACACAGCTGGACCATTACATGGCTATACACACGACTGGGCCATTACATAGTTATACACACAACTGGCCAATACATAGTTTTACACACGATTGGGCCATTACATTGTTATACACACGACTGGACCATTACATCGTTATACACACGACTGGGCCATTACATTGTTATACACATGACTTGACCATTATATCGTTATACACACGACTGGGCCATTACATCGTTATACACACGACTGGGCCATTACATCGTTATATACACGACTGTGCCATTGTATGGTTTATACACAGAACTATACCATTACATCGTTATACACACAGCTGGACCATTACATGGTTATATACACGACTGGGCCATTGCATGGTTATACACAGAACTATACCATTACATCGGTATACACACAGCTGGACCATTACATGGTTATACACACAACTGGGCCATTGCATGGTTATACACAGAACTATACCATTACATCGTTATACACACAGCTGGACCATTACATGGTTATACACACGACTGGGACATTACATATTTTTACACACAACTGGCCAATACATAGCTATAGACACGATTGGGCCATCACATTGTTATACACACGACTGGATCATTACATCGTTATACACACGACTGGGCCATTACATCGTTATGCACACGACTGGGCCATTACATTGTTATACACATGACTGGGCCATTGCATCGTTCTACACACGACTGAGCCATTGCATCGTTATACACATGACTGGACCATTACATCGTTATATACACGACTGGGCCATTGCATCGTTCTACACACGACTGAGCCATTGCATCGTTATACACACGACTGGGCCATTGCATAGTTATAATATTTATAAACGAGTGACATATAAGGAATTAATATTACCACGTTTGCTTTTGTATAATTTCATCCCTGGTGATGTCTGCTGTTTAGCTTTAGATTGGCATAATGTTATACTTTATTCAGACATGCGGTGAGGAGAATTATATGATATATGTATAATTGACATTGTGAAGCTCGTGAAAATGAGGCGACAGCTTTCACTAACATAAAGCTAGAAAAATTGCATTTATTCTTTGCTTATTATAAGTATGCTCCTAGCTGTCCATCATAAACATTGTGAAGTCCTGAAAAAAACTGAATTAAACGTGTCACTGGCTAGTAAAGGGACAGATAAAGGTTACGGCAATGTGACTTGGCGACGACCACTAAATCATTGTACATACGACTAGCGCATTACGTCGTTATAATACAAATGTAACATTACATCGTTTTACACACGCCTATATCGTTATACATACGACTACCAACTATACGACTATACAAATAGACCATCACATTGGTACACACACGACTGGATCATTACATCGTTATACCCACTGCTGTACCATTGTATTATTTATTATACACACAACTGGACAATTAAAACCTTATACATACAACATGACCATTACGTCGTTATAAATACAACATGACCATTACATCGTTATACATACAACATGACCATTACATCGTTATACATACAACATGTCCATTACATCGTTAAAAATACAACATGACCATTACATCGTTATATACACAACATGACCATGACATCGTTATACAGACAACTGGACCATTACATCGTTATACACACTGCTGTACCATTGTATTATTATACACACAACTGGACTATTACATCGTGATACACACTACTGGACCATAACATCGCTTAACACACGATTGAATCGTTAGACATACGACTATCAAATATAAGACTATACAAATGGACCATTACATAGTTAACACAGGACTGGACTATTGTATTACTATACATACATTTGCACCATTACATCGTTATACATACGGCTGGACGATTGCATCATTATACACCTGATTGGACCATTTTTTATTTAACACACGACTGGACCATTTTATTATATACACAACTTGACCATTACATTGTTATGATCGTTATACTCCCGACTGGGCCATTATATCGTTAAACACACAACTGGATCATTTCATCGTTATACATACGCCTGGGCCATTACATCGTTATGCATACGCCTGGACGATTACAGCGTTATACTACGACTGGCCCATTACATAGTTAACACGACTGGACCATTACACCGTTATACACAAAAACTGGACTATTGCATCGGTGTACATACAACTGGACGATTGCATAGTTAATACACGACTGGACCATTACACTGTTAAACACGCGACTGGACCATTGTATCGTCATACACACAACTGTACGAATGTTATTATACACAAAACTGGACTATTGCATCGTTATACATACAACTGGACGATTGCATATAGTTTATACACGACTGGATCATTACATAGTTAACACACGACTTAACCATTGTATTACTATACACACGACTGAGTCATTACAGCGTTGTCAAACGACTGGAGAATTCCTCGTTAAAATAACAACTGGACCATTACAGCTTTATACACACGACTGGACCACCGTGTCGTTATGCATGCGACTGGACTAATACGCTATGATACACGATTGGATAATGTTATTCTTATACACGCGACTGGAACAAATCCTTCTTTTTACTTAGGAATAATTATCATAATGATTATATTTGATAGATCCACTCGATACATATCTGAAGTTTTCCTAGTGAAAGTTAAGATTAAACTCATGATTGGTACCTCAAAGCCCCATCTCTTTGGGGTTTGTGTTTTCTGGTCAGGTCATTCCGTGGGGAATGGTTAAGCATGTGCGCTGGAGACCTGTGTTTGGAGGTTTGAGGCTCAGACCAGACGTATTCCCGAATCAGATTCAAAACACGTTTGACTCGCTAAAGCAGGACGGACCTTCGTGATGGAAGACCAAACAGTGCGAGCAATTCCTTATGCGAGATCAAGTTATTGGTGGAAACTCTGCTAGCGATGAAGTGATGCTAATTGTTATTGACCCTTTGGGCTGAGATCGGTAGTCTCTATCGACCGTATTTTAAACACCGTCTCGAGCTGACTCAAACGGCTGGACTTCATTATACAATAAGAGCTGCATATAACTGCAGAGATAACGGTTTGGGCCAAACTAGGACTCTCATTTAGACCTATATTTACACTGAAAGTTGGAAGTTAATTCCAGATGGATCTGTATATAATAGAGCGGTCTTTGACTGGTACATATTGATGCTTTTTTAAGATGGGCAAATATTGATCTTGTTTTGGCTTTATCTAGATGTTAAACAAGGCAACGGCCATCGTTATTACGTAGTAACTTTTTTGGTTCGAATGCCGGTGGATGCAAGCTTTACTACATTTATTAATATAATGGTACAACATTTGTACCGATCCCTTTAACCATCTCATAGATCAAATGGAACTGGTTACAGAATTTCACTGTTAAGCAAATTTGTTTTCTTTAAAAGCGTATGTTTTAGTCGGGTCTGTGATACGGTCAACGACAACTCCTCCGGCGCGATGAATTTGTCAATAGCTGCCACGTGCGACAGTTGTTCAGGAGAATTGCTCAGTGTAACACTTTCGGTGTAGCTGGGCAATTTACAGGAATAGGAGAAATCATCACTGGATCAATTCTTCTCACCTAAATGTTGTCTTTGAACCAAATTATATAGGCATCCATTTGAAAACATTACTTTTCTGTGGCATTGCTATTGCTCGTGTAGTTACACTCACATCGTATTGTTTTTAAGTAAGTATTGTCCGTATCTGCCATAGCAGGAAGTAACTTTATGCTCTGAAATAAACATCAGTTTGTTCTTCACTCTGGAATATAATCGATTCTACTTCCCACGTCGGGACATTGACACTTAAGATACGACAGGGACTTTTGTTTTGCACTTCTTTATTTGCCGGTCTGTGGCAACCGTTGACCCAAATATTGGCGGAAATTATTGCGCGATATCAGTAAAGCATGTGCTATAAAATTAAGATACCTGGATCTATTGCGCGATGGTCTAGCAGAGCGTATGAGACTTTTCTTAGTTTTGTTCATTATAGAAACTCTGGCGAAAATACGTTTGTACAATTCTTTAGCCCCTAATATTCAGTTTAACAATATATGATACAATTCACCAGTTATTTCGTAAGAATGATTGGTTATTGGTCATACAATATAGTGCAACAGTTTCCTTGTGTGCTAAACGACTTCTTTCCAATTAGTTTGGCAGTATAGATCCATAGGTGAGCGGATTGCCATGTAACTCGCCCGAATATTTCCGTATGTCAGTATAGACCATACAAGTAATCCGTGTCCTAAACCGTTCATCAGTGTATCAAAATGACCTATAAGTTTGCGGCGATCCGTTCGCTAATACATTTGATCAAATTGCTTATTAATTTATTAACCAGAAGGCCGCATCGGTTTACCAATAATTTGCAATAAACTATAACACCTGGTCAGTTTACCAATATACTAGACATTTCATCAGTTTGTCAAAAAACTGGAACATCTCATCGGTTTGCCAATAAGCTAGAACACCTCATCGGTTTGCCAATATGCTAGAACACCTCAGTTTACCAACATACTAGAACATCGCCTCATCAGCGTACCAATATACTAGACTGGGCCCTCATCAGTTTGCCAATATGCTAGAACACCTCAGTTTGCCAATATCATGACTAGAAGACCTCATCAGTTTGCCAATATGTTAGAACACCTCAGTTTGCTAACCTACTGGATCATCTAATCTGATTGACAATATGGTAGAAGACTTGATCAGTTAGACAATATGGGCACCTCCTCCATAAACAAACCTACTCGAAAATCTCACCCGTTTGCCAATGTACTAGAGCACGTCCCCAATTTGCCAATTAGTTTACCATTTAACTAGAACACATCATGTGTTTGCCTATATAGTACAACGCCTCATCAGTTTACCAGTGTAGTAGAATATCTCGTCAGGTGCCAATATAGTAAAAACTCATCATTGTACCAATATGCTATATATATAATTTTAAACCAAACAGATAAATGATAAAAGTCCCTAGGATTGGCAATGCGTTCCAATAGTCCTCCCAAAGCTTATTAAGTAGTTTAATTTTCTTCGGTGTACAGTCATCGGTTTTTTAGAAACTCTAGGCATTTGGCAATAGTGCTTATAGTGCCAGGAATCCTTTTATCCCCTTCTATTGTCCAATGATACTGGGTAGACTTTGGTAAAATGATATCTGGATATCTGTTCAAACTGATGGTATAGTATGGGGATTAGGTCTCCCGAGAATCTCATCCAACTGGATTACGACAAGAAGCTTCGGCGGCTGATCCCATGTAAGTTATCTTAGCCTGGATCGTATTACATATGATGGAGTAAAAATTCTAACAGTTTTAATATCGCTCTCTCATATAGTAAGAATAAGGGTTAGAGATGATGGGAGATTATAAAAAGGTACATTTAAATTAACTCCTGTAGTTCCAATTCCCAACCGAACTCGAATGTAAGAAACGAAGATACCAACACAAGGTACCTAAACAGTTGAAGTCTTGTCTCGAGGGGTTTATGTATAGGACTGTCTGAAGATGGGATTACCAGAGCGGCCAGTGTTGACGTATTGAAATGACCTGGGTAAGATTTGATTGATCATCGCTTCATCTTATCTCTCCATAACAGAGTGAAGTCGATCAATGGCAGATCAATACAGAGGCAAAGCCTACTTTTCTCCTGGCCTTAACTATTCTGAGCTCAGGGAAGTGGAAACTTCAACACGGAAAATTCTTCTTTTCTTCTTTTACAGAAATGCAATTAGAACGTTATTGCGTTGGTAGTCGGTATATATAAGCTGCCTAATCCAAGAATAACAAAACCGCTTCTGTTAACAAGAAATGTCAAATCAGAAAATGTGCCATTTCGTTTATAGGAAAGCCTACAAGAGATACACTGGCAAGCAGTTACATAGTCTTTTACTGAATTACAAAAAATATATATTTTTCTATACAATGTATATATATGAACTGACTTAAAAAATAGAGCTCTGTATTTCCTCAAACCTAGAGCACAAAATAAGATGCCCACATTCATGAAAAGCTGTGTTTAATACATATTTTTTTACAAAAAAATATAATGAAAAGCAACTTAATACCCCCAGTGTGTGTAAATAAGAATAATATTAATAATACTAAACCAGACTTATCCACCCATCTAAACCACTCAATCAGAAGCCTGTGATAAGAATACCACAACACTTTCCCACTCAAACGTAAGCATTGTGATAAAGTTATACGCGAAGCAAGACACAAGTGTGCGGCCGTAAAGTTTAGTATGTATCAATAACAGGGAAAGCACCTGGCCCCGAAGGCCACCTGGCGGTTCTGAGAGACGCGGTACGCCGAGGTACAGCGATTATCACCGAGGTGTTACGAATACGCAAACCTGGGTGACAGCAGAATTCGAGAGCTTGTCGCGAATGTCACAGAACTTAGACCTACGTAAAAACACGCAGTTACCCCATTTGCTTCCTCTCTTGCAGTAAACCAAAAAAAAAAAAAAAAAAAAGCGAAGAACCGATTGCAGTCTGTCATTTAAATGCATGATTGAGTCGAAAGATGTGCTGTATAATATCATTTCGACCAGGTTCTTTTATAGTTTTCATCGACAGTCATTTATTATTTTAACGTTTACTTTAACTTTATGTTGCGTATATTATAACAATTCAATATGGATGCTTGAAAGAAAAGAAAGACAGGCCTCATTGATATCTGTCATACTTAATTGTAGTCGCACTGGTATTGACTGATTATATTGGACTCAAATACATTAGGTTTTTTTGTTTAATGTAGAAAGCTTTTATGTCTCGTATATCAACGGTCCTGCGAGCAATACCGATTTCGCCATTTCCCCCCAATTCCGATCGTGTGTTCCTGCTGTCGTTGACTAAATTCCATCTGCAGTTCAACTGATCCTTGCATTTTGTAGAAAGAGCATAAAACAATCAAAAATTAACTCCACGAAAGATTTTCAACAAACAGCTATTGACTTTAAGGATTGCCACAGTCTCGCTTTGAATTGAAAACACACTTACGTTGAAATAATATTTTGTGTTAATCAGTATTTAGTTTCTTGGGCCTGTCGAGAGGTTGTGTAAATGCCACTTCATGTTTATTTCAGTGTGTCACTCTTTGAGCCAGGTGTCCATCCAGGCTGATCTAGGTGGCCGCGATAAGTCACGTGCACTTGAGATTGGATTAAAGTTCGAGGAGTTGATAAAACTTAACGATAAATTGGTAAATTCTTCAAATGTCATAGACTTGAGGAGCATACGCAGGTGTGCTCATACATTTTTTTTCTATAATATACTAAAGCAACATTGGATAAAACATTTTATTCCAATTTAAAAAAAAATTTCCTGTGATGTCACATTGTTAATGTCACACCCAGCTAGTTCACTATGTTCTGTAAAGAAATATGTAATCTGTGATTTCGATTATTCTTTAGTTCTTGGGCAGAGCACGCATTATATTATTTATCGAGGGTGAGAAATCGAGTCCAACTTGCCCTATATAAAAGTCGAGTAAACGCGGTCTTTGGGAGTCATTAGCGTTTTGACTCACTCAGAATTTCGATCGATATTTAGAACGAATAAATTACAAGGGGTCATTTGTTAGCTAGTTTGTCTCAGCCGTATTTGCTTTGAACAAATCTTTGACGCCTTTTTTTCCAGCAGAGAGGCTTTGATCTTGTTTGCATCATAGTGGATGTAATATTCAATCAAGCCGTACTTTGGCCGCAGTTTTTACACCACCCCCATACCCGACCGCGCGCTCTATCTCTTTCTTTCTCACACTCTGTAATACATTGCTAGAACAGCCTATCATCAACCCAGCTGATGTTTCGCAGTATACCGAAGGAACATTACGTTTCCTGTCAGATCATATGCTTCATTCTTTACATCTGTGTAAGTGTGTCTATATTACCGTTGATTGATTGATAGGTGTTTTTACGCCGCTCTAAAGGGCATTTCACTTATATAAGGCGGTTCGTTCCAACAATAAGTGACACTATAGCACAACCAAGATGCGAAGCGTTTCCATAATTTTCCACTTAAGACAACTTTGTCACTCTTCAAACAAACCGCCCTTAACCATAGGGCTATATTATCGTTTAGTACACCGCCGCCTTATAAGTGAAATAACCTTGAACAAAACTTTAAATACAGATCATACATTTTGTTATTTTTAACCTGTGTTATATTCATTTGCATATTTGACTCGAAGGAGTTCGAAATGAAAAAAAATAAAATAAAATAAAATAAAAATAAAAAAAATGCCAGCGATTCTTTTGAAAAAAAAAAAAAAAAACCAAAAAAAAAAAAAAAAACCCATAATTTAGTTAAAAGAAAAAAAAAACCAAAAAAAAAAACCCAAAAAAAAAAACCCCAAAAAAAAAAAAAAAACCAAACAAAAAAAAAACAACCCAGAATTTCGTTCAAAGCATATTGCCAAAGATTAGTCTTTCAACAGGTTATGTTTAATTTGTTCTGCTACATTACATATTAAAGAAAATATTCTTGCAAATGTATACAGTACTGAATTTGGATGTTTTTTGTTGGGCCAGTTTCATTGGCTGATATCCTAGATCATCAGTGTACCAAACTCCTCGCACAAGGAAGTCCTCGAATGCACTGGGTATATTATCTCAAGCGTCAAACGCTGGTCGCCATTATGACATAGATTTGTTCAAATCGGCAACTGGTCATAAAGGTGCACTATTGGCTTTATTATCATTTGTTCTAGGCAAAAACCGCAAAACATCACGAGACGTCAACGATGTAACACGATTTTTATGCGATTTCTTACATGAAACCCCAGTCACGAGAATCACGCGACATTTAACCGATTGCACTGGGTCGAGACTATACTTAAATAAGTTCGTACATTTCTGGCGAAGAATACTAGCGCTTCTGTAATGGTACTCTCGCTAAACCAGACTTCTCGCGAGAACTTTGATCACGACTACATAGTCTGGTACCAGAGAATACTAAACGTTGCAAAAGAAAATGTCCGTCATATTGTCCTGGTATCGGACAGTTGGTTTTTTGATAGGTTATTTTTAAATTTATTTTTAAACATTCAATGTAACCTGAAACCTCAAAATTAATTGATTTGGAAATAAATACAAAGGTTTTAGGTTCAATGTAATGTTTGAAATATATTTTAAAATTAGCCAATCAGAAAACCAACTGT
>JARFOD010144540.1:0-12885 GCA_031763545.1 Mopalia muscosa | reverse complement strand
TTTCCCATCTTTTTGACACAATGTGGTACAAACAAAAGATAGGGGGGGGGGGGCATTGTATGACTGAATAATGACAGGTACACAGATGTGGAATATCTTGTGGAATATTTTTTTCCCATTATGACACTTTGTGGAAATACTACAATAAATATGACATTTCACAACACGCTCCAACATAACACTCATGGTATTTACTAATGACAATTCTAACATGAAAACAATCACAGCTGCTGCTATATAATTATTAACATTTTTTTTTAAATATTCACCTTTTCTTTGTCATCATCATCGTCATCATCATCCTCATCAACATAATCCTGAAGCAAAAATATGTTTTTAATTAAAAAAAAAAAGAGACAAAAAATAAAAACATAACTGACAAAAAATTAAATCCAGCTAGTATAGCAGAATAAGAGGTTGGTTTGTATGTTATTTATGAGGTTTACTTTAGACACAGTTATACAATAGTAACAAATTGATTGTCAAATACTTACATCAGCTGAGGGTTCTGATGCAAAGGCCCCAACAACAGTAACAACGATCAGTTTTTGGAGGAATACTATGAGTAGAGTAACTGGAACCATGTACAGTTCAAAGCAGGACACAATGATGAGGAAAACCTGACAAACACACCCATTTAACAATACAGTTTATCAGTAAATTCAACAGAATAGATACTTTGTTTTAAAATACATATTATGTTATGTTAAATAATTTCGGTGGAAAATTATTTTTTTTTAAACTAAATTCCTAATGCCAGACACTAAAAAAAGAGTACAAATTTCAAAACTTTAATACATAAGCTTAAATTTCATTATTTCTTGGTTGTTGTATAAGGGTTGATTTATAAATAAATCTTACAAATTGCATACAGGTGACATTAAGATTGATGTCATTTTTGAATGTCAAAGCAGACTTTAATTTGTTCAACACTACTGGCGACAGAAAGAACAATAGTTCAGAGATGCAGTAACAGATAACATGTACCATGAATGTTTGAGAAATATATGTAGAAATGTAGAAGAGACCAAACCTGATGGACAAAAAATACCATTGTCAAAAACTCACAATGAAGGCTGATATGCTTCGAGCTTTAGACTCCCAGGCAAAGCAACTCTGCAGAAACTTCCCTCCTTCAACAAAAGACTCTGCTATCTTTGAAACACGATCAATGTTACGTTTCATGATCTGTGAAATAAAATCATATCTTTAACATCTTGTAACTTAAATCACAACTCATGATATGCAAAGCATCAAGTGGGTTACTGTATCAGCCTTTCGAGAGAGCAATATCATTTTAAACGGCATCGTTTTATATACTTTTTAATGTCAACAATAAATCAAAACTGTTTTATTAAATATTTCATAGCAATTTCAAACCAAGTGAGTTAGAAACAGACTGACACAATTCTATGGTGAAGCAGCGTAGAGGGAAACGTGATGACAAATGATGTTGGGCTTTGATGAATAACAATTCCAAGTCAATAACAAAAGTGATATTTAACAGTGGTGAAACTTTTATGAGTGTAGGAAATCATGATATTTCACTAACGCAAAAAATAATAAATTTGTTTCTTTCTATGCTTAAGTTGCATGTCATCATTTTATACAAATTATTGTGTGCCAAAAAACCACTGTATGTCACTGTAAAGTAATTAGCGAGAATAATTATGCCAGTGGCAACATAAACTAAAACAAATCCAGTTGTACGAAATATTTGAGCTGTTTATAGACATAACTTTAGTAATCATCAAAATTAACACTTAAATTTATTTATATTCACACTCAGTATATTTCCACTTAGCCTAGGATTTATCATCTTTGTTTGTTTTACACATTTGAAAAAAAATAACCAAAATTATAAAATTAAATTGGTAACAATTACCAAACCAAAACTCAATATAATAAAACAGGAAAAAATAATTTTGTTTTTACTAAAAAGAGTTTCCTGCATCAAAACAAGTTCACAAATTACTTACTGATATTTTAAACTTTGGGTCTGGTTGCATAAATTTCTCCTCCCTGGGATTGACTGTTCTTATAGTTGCTTTCAGCTGAAACACAACACAAAATAAGTATCAAGTATGATGAATTTGTTCATTTGTAGTAAAACAAAAGCACTATTTTGGTATAATGAACCAGCACATATTTCCTGATACAAGTTGTCAACAAGTGCTTGAAAAAACTAAGCTATCCATGCACAGTCATGAGGATCAAAACTTTTTAGAAAAAGACTTACATGGTTGTAGACAAAGTCCATCTCCAGTTGTATGGCACCCTTCACTTTATGTAACAGTTTCTTGTCCTTTAGGGCATACCACTTTCTCTCACCATTTTTTATCTGAAAACATAAAAATGTTATTATACAAAATGATCTGATTTACATCAAATTTTGACCCAGAACTATGAATATCATATTATTTACTTGGTTTTTACGAGTTTATTTTTTAAATTGCGTACTATATTGTTTAACCATCATTGCAATTAAACTTAACACAAAACAAACAAATCTTTCTTTGAAATAACATCTGCATCACTCTTCAAAAAAAGTTACTAACTACAAACTTTTTTTGTAATATTGACTACAAAACAATAATATATATTTTGCAAGAAACTTACATTGAGCAAAGGCACAGCGATTTTACCAAGGAATTCACATTTCTTATCCCTGTCCTCATCATAGACTGTGATCTCTAACACTGAATGGATATCTTTCACATCACTTGAAACAAGAAAGATGGCTTATGTTAAACAAAAAATTGTATTTTGCATAAAATATTATCCACTGTGCAATGACAAAAACATCCCTTCAAGTCTCTAACTGTATTTACATCAATACATTTTGAGAATTCTGTATCATAAAATTCTTGACAATTGACATCAAAGTATTAATATTAGGACTGAAGGACTGATATCAAAGATTGAGCTTGACAGTATTTCATTAATATTAAACCACACATTTCAACAGTAAATATTCACATTAACACAACCATAACATGTGAAGCGATGTTCAGTGAACGTCCTGTCATGCGCTGACAGCCGGCACTGCCTGGTTGCATATGCAAGAGGGTTTAATATTGTACTCAAGGTTATTTCACTTATATGATGATGTGCCAGCCCAATGAATGAAGGAAGCCACCCTGGACGCCACTGCAACAAACAATTTGTTTGTTTGATTGGGGTTTAATGTCCTACTCAAGGGTATTTCACTTGTATGACGACAGATTGTCCACTTTACACTGCACCTAGACTTATTACGGTGGAAAACCAAGAGGAAACCTGCAAGCTTTGAAAGTTCTTAATGATTTTTATTTGAATAATCATATTCAATTGATCAAAGGACTATTATTTATACTTACAATGAGAATATTTTGGCCCAGTCTGGGTTGAGTGTTTTATATTCAGTCTGTGTTTGAAGACGTGAGTTGACTAGTTCTAACACACAGAACGGATCACTCTTCCCTCCGATATCAGCAGAGGCCAGACCACATGCTTTGAACACTATAACAACAACAACAACAACAGACAATTATTAAATGACTAGCACTTGTCATCATTAAGTTGATATACACTAGATTATAATTGAGCTTACTATTTTTAATACTGTTGGTATCTGAATATCTCAATCATGCAAGATAGGGTACTCAAATGATCGAGTGCCAGTAGGAAAAATTGGTTCTAGAAAAATTATGGGCACTCGGAATATAAAGCACCCACATAAATGTTAGCAAATTATTATTCCTAGTTCAACTCAAGCCAAAAGCGGACAGAGAACTCTATCAAGAGTTTGATGAATTTGGTACATGTACATGTAAGACATAATACAAAAACATCACAGCCAGATTGGGTTCCTACTGCTCCTTTACCCTGAAAGCACCAGGGCAACAGGAAGCCTCCTCCAGCCCCGTGCACTGAGATAACTACATGTAGCAGAGTTATCCCCATACTGACCTTTAACCTGCAGCCATCCAACATCTTTGACAGCTCTGACCGAGTTCACCAAACCCTAAAACAAACATACCAAAGTATGGAAGTTTGGACAGCCTTCAACAACTTTTAAAACAAATTTACAAATATCATGTGCCCAAAACATAATTGATTTAATCCTGGATATATTCAAGGACTTTTGTATTGATTGCTGATTTATATTTGAATGTTTGTTTGTTTGTGGCTTAACGTCATACTCAACAGTATTTTATTTATATGACGACGGATTGTCCACTTCACTGTTCCTTGACGTATTACGGTGGAAAACTGGGAGAAAACCTCTTAAAAACCAACCATGTTATTGCCAGAGCCACATTTTGTGACTCACTCATATACCTGATGGTCGACAGATGGACTCGTGAACGGTAAATTGGAGTAGGATTAGGAAGTGCACATGCTACCAGTAAGCCAGGGCCTTGGGCTTTAGATAATAGGTGTTTCACTTACATCATGGTGGTGATTTACATTAACATGACCACAAAGTGTTAAGAGTTGTTCTATTAGTAAGGTTCTATTAGTAAGCCTGGCATATGTGGGGCTGTTTGGTTGAAGGTTAAAACTCAGATTCAAGAGTTTTTCACATGAAAGCAAAATGAGCAACCGAAACCACCTTTGATATAACTAGCTACATTTTCCATGAGACAGGGTTTTCTTTACATTAACTAGGCTCCATTCTATATACTCACATATCTCCTGACTATTTCTTGCCTGTCTTTAGGGTTGGGTGTGTAGTTAGCCAGGTCAGAGGTCGTTTCACTGTCGGTGGTCCCTGTGATCGTTACCAGTATCTTCACCTCACCAGCACCATCCTCCAGCTTCTGTTCTATGGTATGTGTCTTTTCACGATCAAGACCTTGAAGGTCGATCGTGGCTCTGGAAAGGGAATTAATAATACAGGTTAATTCAGTTCTTGTCTCAGTGTATCTTCTGGTATATTAAATTGTAATAAAATGTTTCATAGTTTGAACCAATTTTATAAAATATGTGGTATTACTTACAGGCCTGCTATTTTTATATATTGTCTCTACAGACGATAGAATGTCAATGATATAGATCACCTGGCTTCTTATTTAGCACCTTGATAAATTGTAAAGTGTGCATACCTGCCCATGGGATCATCTTTGCCCGTAACATCATGGTCCCATACAGAAATTTCCAGGTGACTTGTCTGGCCGTCAAATAGTCTCAGATCAAATTGCTCCAGCCAACGGGGATTCAACGTCTTACTTTTGTGCTGAAAAAATACAAAAATTATGTATGATAATTTGTTATTATTTTCCTTTACCATGAACATTCTTGCAGTTCAGACAGAAAATAGGGTTTTAACACAGGGGGGTCTTCCATACTGAAGAGGTTAAATTGACACATTGTTGTTGTATAAGGGCGTCCGAAGGTTAAGAAGTTATATGGTAAACAAAGTACATTATCAGCCCCTGGGGTAGGGTAAATCACCATCGTATTATACTGTTCATGAAGAATAACAAACAATTCAGAGAACTATTAACATGATGGGATTAAAACAAAGGTGTCAGGTTCTTTTTATTGCTTTGAGTTTTTACTCACTATCTTTCTAACTCTGCTAAAAATCACTTTTTCTAGACTCCAAATTTGCTTTTGAGTTGTCAGACAGTCATTACATGTTTAATATTTGAAGAGTGCCTAATGAAGCAATATGTCAGATTATGTGGTAGTAAATGGGACTTTTATTGACTCAAGTAAGCTTCAGAAGCCTGCAAACATTAAGATAATGCTGTAATCGTTCTGGTTTCCATGACACCATCTGATATCATAAATAAAGTCATATTGACACAGACAGCTATTAGTGTGTTTTGATGACATGTGATATACACTCTCAGTACAATATTACATGGCTGCATGGAATACAATATATTACATATTCATATATTTCGTGAACAAGTACATGTTTAATAATGTGTTCCGCCTTATTTTTACTGAATGCTAATCACAATACACAGCCAATTTGTTTTTTTACTTTATTATCTTCCAAATATTCTGGTCTTCTAGCAATTTCTGGTGAATAGTACAATAGCACAATACACAGCCAATCTTTTTTTTACTTTGTTATCATCCAAGTCTTCTGATCTTTCAGCAATTTCTGGTGAATAGTGCATTCACTTTTTATTTTCTAAATCTGACTAGAATGTAAATTGATCATAATCTCACAGACCATGCCATGCTTTGATTATCCATAATGTATAGTATATCACCTGGGCATTGTTTCACAAAGAAAATTTTATTATAGATGTCATGGTGTCACACCACCTTCATAACTGGTTGTCATGGCAATAAAGATTAACTTCACATAATAACATTTTATAAAGCACAGCCCAGACAAATGATAAGATAGATTGGTGATTTAAGACAAACCATACCACCTTGATATCATTCCACATAATGGCTGTAGTCAAATTTAATCTTAGAAGTCACAATACCTATATAACTATCTGTCCTAGCATTAAACATTAACTTTAGGTTAAATTGTTTTATGGAACTGCCAGGAGACGCCATAGTAGTGATAATAAAAATCATACCATCTTGATATGATTTCCCAAAGCAATTTTAGCCAAATTTAATCTTAGATTGATTGATTAATTGATTGACTGGTGTTTTAAAGGCCTTTTGCTTATATTACGGCAGTGTAGTCCAACAATAATTGACAAGATGTGAAGTTTTTCCATAATGTTGGAAAGCAAATTTTACCCAAGTGCAAAGTTAACAGCATTGCTACTCTTCAAACAAAATTCCTTTAGTCAGAGGGCCTAATTTAATCTTATAGTCAGAGGGCCTAATTTAATCTTATAGTCAGAGGGCCTAATTTAATCTTATAGTCAGAGGACCTTATTAAATCTTATAGTCAGAGGGCCTAATTTAATCTTATAGGTCACAGTACTGGTTGTCTAGGCCAAAAAGTTTAAGTTAAATCATTTTATGAAACCGCAGAGGACCTCATGCAGAAAATTGATCAGGCAGATTGGTGAAGATATACAAGACTTCTTGAAAAAATCTTGAAAGAAAGGCCTTATCTATAATCTTTTTTTGTCAGAACCGTATAATCAGTCCTCTAAATTTGTTTAGATCACTTAACATGCGCATTTTCGCCTGGCTTGCTGATCATTTAAATATATAAATGTGCTTTTGTGAAAAATAAAGCAAAATTGGTTTAAAATGCAATGTTCATTGAAAATCTGGTGACAAAATTTGTCAAAATCATTTACAAATTGCAAATTTAGACAACAACTACAAACAATTTGGGAAACATATAAATCAGTTCTCCTAGTTTAAGTTTGCACAACCACAGGGAAACCCCATTCTGTCCGTTCTTCACAATAGCACAGACCTGACAAATTTGGCCTTTTGAAGTTCCCAAGTTACACCATGCATCATACAGCAGTTCCATTGCCTATTCATTGGAAAATGTTTACCCACCTTGCTTTTATATTTTTCATTGCCAAGCCGGAATTTGACATAGGGGTCACTAAGTCCATTATCATCCATGGCCAGAAGAGCTTTCCCCTCTACTAAGACAACTGTCACTATGCTATTCCACATCTGAGATTTGGATTTCTTACTGGATTCACCAAACTTGGAGCCCTTCTTGTTGTACTGAAAAGAACAAATAACAATTGATCAGACATACAGACTAAAGCGAAAAATGTGAAAAATATTATAATAATCCCCCCAAAATTTAGCAAGTGCAACATATACTTTTTACAAAAATTTACAATAATATTTTAACAGCATTTTGTGTACGTACTAAGTAAGGAGTATTTATATTAACCAGGGTTGGGAATTAAGTGACAAATATGATGTACAAAATCAATAAAAATTCTGTACACCTAGGAAGCTATTATCAGCATATGAACATCACTACATATAATACCAGTAAGACATACACAAACAGTATATATTACAATAATTGATTATTAGAGTAAGCTAAATCCAGAGTTAAAATTAAGACAAACAAAAATTGTGATGTATTACATGGCATCATAAAAAAGAGAGAAGTTCTTTATTCAACATACAGGTTATTTTACAGAGCATGTAACATTTTGAAACCTATTTTAATAAATCCATCAAAACCACAATAAAACTCAGTAAACAAATTCTAAGTTACATTTCTCCTACTTAAACATCAAGTAAGAAGTTTTTAACATCAATAAAACAGGGTTGAACAAAAACAGGTTATGACTTCTTGAGAGCTTGTTAGTTCATGCAAAAAAAAAGTTTTATCTTTTTATTTAAATATAAAATTTAGTTGATTAATATTTATTTTGTTCTATTTTGTTTAAGCTTCTCAGAGCAGATCAATATACATGTAATTTATGTATACATAAATTTTGACCATAACAGATAGAACAGAATGCCACAAACCTAACCTGAAATGAAGTATGCATGAAATTTATACGTGCAATTTTAAATATTCCCTGCACATTAAAACCTCAGAGACAGTCTCACATAATACAAAAATGCTTTCAGATATGCAACCCAATAAGATCCAAAAATTAAATTGAAGGTAAGCACGTATGTATAACGTGCATGAACTATACCTCAGAGGTGAAATCCAATGCCGTCTGTTAGAATAGCTGTCCCCAAACAGCATAGAACCTGATTGGAACTAGAACCCAACGATTCTGGATAAAACGGACCAATTGACACTCAGATTCCAAGATTATGCAAGACCACAGCTAAAGCTTTACTTAATATACACAAGCTCTGTTAATTGGAAACATTACAAAAAGACAAACAGATGATCCAAATAAATGGGGTAACATCCCTGCATCAAAATCCATTAAAACCTTATCTTGTGTTTACATTCTGTCACTTTGTGCTTCCTCCATGGAGACTTCTAGTGCATCTGAAAACGTGTGGTAACTTACCGTAAATACTCTCAAATCTTTAACAGATAAGCAATTTTCTTCTTAAGGATGGCTTGATAGTATCGGGGAATATTTTATTGAAGGTAAATTAAATTTATTTGTTCAAATGCTATAAGAATGTCAAACAGTGAACTGTCGAGTGAGGAAGGCCAGAATTTATTTCCTGTGAATATTTAGTGGATTTGTTGATGGAGCTGACTCCTGGGTTTCACACAGGGCCATCTGCCAGACAGTTTACCAATATATTGTCAGTTGATTATGGTAAACCTGTGAACAGCCAAACTGTAAACAGCACCAGGTTAACAAGTAAGATGTCTAAACGCCAGCTGCTCAACATTTATAGGAGGTGAACACCAACCAGCCAGTCCTCTCAGGAAAATTTGTTAATCTCCATTGGAGTATTCCAAGAACAAACTTCCATACAACATCTAGACGAGAAACTGTTGATGCAAGGTACAGGATACATGTACATCAACACCCACATGTAGCTGTGTAATACACATGTCTTTCCATTTGTAAACATTTAAACGTTTATTAAAATACAAGATAACAGAATGATGACTGTCAATCTTCTAAAAATATTTAAATTAAGCTATACAAATAGCCAGATATTTCATATAAATGTTATTCTTTGAAATCCCGTTTTCAACACTAAATCCTCTTGAAAATATTGGATTGTCTTGAAACAGTCTATGTATAAACTGTTGCCTGTTAGTAAGAAAACCGGTCCCTACACTTCATGCCAGTGCCAGGTTGCAAATAAAATCAGATTATTCCACTTTAAAGAAACACATCTTACACACCAGGAGGTTAGCGGAGGTCCATGCTGTTTGTCAAGGAAATGAGATTGTCCCTTTGAGGCAAACTGAACCGTAAGTGATGGATGAGACATTGGAGTAAGAGCTTCCCATATGCTCTATTCTACTCCATGGTGTTTGTGGATTGAGATTCAAATATCCACACTGTAGTCCAGGAATTTCCATTAACATTTTAGAAGCAAGCAGAAAATATGTAGCATCCGCCAAGTGTGGATAGCCGTAGCATACCCAAAAGGTATTTCATTACAAGGTGCTTGTTAGTTATTATTTAAAGGTGGAAACATATTCTCCTGGTTCGTCATATTCAAAGACAGATTTTCACCTGTGGAAGCTATATAGTGGCTACTTATAAAACTAAGTAGGGGAGTTATTTCCAATTTGTACACCTTTAATTTGGTACTGGTACTTCTAACAAGCATACAACAACTGAAGAGTAAGGATTAATATGAAGGCTTCAGCAAGAGGAGACTGACCAGTCTTAAACATGTACACCCCCTAAACCTTGACCTCAGCCCCAACAAGAGTTGTGATACATAAACACCAACCCAGACTAAGGAAATATTCTGACAGCTCAGAGTTAACTAACACAGATTCAACAGTGTCTTTATTTGTAACCTCCATTTACCACACCATCATTCAACCCCATAAACACAGCCCTATAACACCAGTTATCTGCTAGAGTCCAAACAATACCTGGCCATAAAACACAGCTTAATCTAACAATCTAAATTACACACCCCTAAATAATAACATTTATCAAGAAACAATAACTAAAATCATTTATTCCCATACTATAAATTTTCTCTAATAACTTACCTGTTGATATACAGTGTATATATAAAGAGTTACTTGAACAAAATTCGTCTATGCATACATAGATGTTAACCTGAACAAATCCTCAACACATAAAACCAAAGCCTTGTGTAACAAAATAGCATCTACCTTGACAGTGTCTGGGGACATGGTTTCCATGGCAATCTGATTGTCATCAATGTCTTGATGGGCTCCGCCATCTTTGACAGAACCTTCCATTTCTGTTTGTACTACTAATGTTTGATATGATGTGAAAATAATGTCCTATATGACCATAAAAAATCTCAACTAATTTTCAGAAATTGTAGTAGTTTAGATGATTGCTTTCTTTAATATCAGCACAATGCTTCAAAGCCTATTCAAACTATTAAATTTAACACATTTTAAAATTTGATATCTTTTAATTGTAATACATGTATAATATATGATTTTAAGCTTGGTTGAGCTCACATTATCAAAATAACACATTTGAATTTTGTATCGATTTTAGTCACATGTTGTAAAACACAATTTGGAAGAATTTGCAGGGAGAGATAACCCAAATGCATGAAAATTATGCCAAAATAAAATTTTTAAGTGAGAAAAATTACAAAAAAGACAAATTGTTTGGTAATATCCAAGAACTAATACTTTCCAAACAGTAATCTGAATACTTCTATAACAAGGGGATATGAGTCGCCAACGAAATTGCATCAAAACTCAGGTCCTTATAAGGAAAAAATTACCAACAAATATGAATTTTACTGTACTATCTGAACTGCTGTACACAAGACACACAGTCCATCTGTGGAAAACTTATTCTGTGTGAAGGCAGACGAGTTCACATATAACACTAATAATCAGGGGGCCCTTTTGTTATCAGCTCAGAGAGATACAATCTCACCCCAAAGGAAATCAATGTGGATTTGTGGCCATCACAGGCTCTGGTTATTCAAGGCATTGATAGCAATGTATGACTAGAGCTTACAATACATCTGTCAAATCATGTTAATGTGTACCAGACTGTTTTTCGTGGATAATATCTATGTCATTTAAATGTTTCAATGCCTAACATAATAATACAAGAGTAGTGTTACTCCGAAGAACGACTTAAATATTTCGGCGGTTAATTTTGCCATCATCATCTAATATAATAAATCTGAGTAAAGCTTCGTATAAAACAATACATAATCTCAGTAAATTGTCGTATAAAACAATACACAATCTCAGTAAATTGTCGTATAAAACAATACACAATCTCAGTAAATTGTCGTATAAAACAATACATAATCTGAGTAAAGCGTCATATAAAACAATACATAATCTGAGTAAAGCGTCATATAAAACAATACATAATCTGAGTAAAGTGTCGTATAAAACAATACATAATCTGAGTAAATCGTCATATAAAACAATACATAATCTGAGTAAAGCATTGTATAAAACAATACATAATCTGAGTAAAGCGTCGTATAAAACAATACATAATCTGAGTAAAGCATCGTATAAAACAATACATAATCTGAGTAAAGCGTCGTATAAAACAATACATAATCTGAGTAAAGCGTCGTATAAAACAATACATAATACAACAAAACAGTTTCACTTTTCCCCTTAGTTTAGCAAGCATCTGGCAAAACAGGAAACACCCTACAACAGGCTACCAATATGTGAAACAAACAAACTCTGTAAACACTTATAACAACAACAGGGTACAATAAAATCACAACAGAAAATATATATACATTACAGAACTAGACATCGTACACAAATTGATTCTTCTTTTTCCTTTGTTTTGTTCGAGTCTTAGGATAACAGGCATCTACCAAGGACTACCCACTTTCCCAATAATGTGCTTTATTTGATTTTCCTTAGTTTAGTTCAAGATTTAGGGTAACAGGCATCTACCATGGGGTACTCACTGTCCCACTAATGTGCTTTATTTATTTGTCCTTACTTTAATTCAAGTCTTAAGGTAACAGGCATCTACCATTGACTACTCACTGTCACACTAATGTGCTTTATTTGATTTTCCTTAGTTTAGTTCAAGATTTAGGGTAACAGGCATCTACCATGGAGTACTCACTGTCCCACTAATGGGTTTTATTTATTTGTCATTAGTTTATTTCAAGTCTTAGGGTAACAGGCATCTACCATGGAGTACTCACTGTGCCACTAATGGGTTTTATTTATTTGTCATTAGTTTAATTCAAGTCTTAGGATAACAGGCGTCTACCATGGAGTACTCACTGTGCCACTAATGGGTTTTATTTATTTGTCATTAGTTTAATTCAAGTCTTAGGATAACAGGCGTCTACCATGGAGTACTCACTGTGCCACTAATGGGTTTTATTTATTTGTCATTAGTTTAATTCAAGTCTTAGGATAAC
>JARFOD010144529.1:0-12887 GCA_031763545.1 Mopalia muscosa | reverse complement strand
CAGAGCTTAAGGGTAACGGGAAGAAGATTTGTTTGTGACGTTCTGTATTTGTGTCTGTAGTCATATAAGTGAAATACCCTTGAGTACGATGTTAAACACCAATCAAACAAACAAACTAACAAACAAACCAAATCCTTTATTTCTACTAAAGACTATATAAGATGAAGCTAGTTAAATATGGCAGACACAGATATCTAGATGAAGGATAACGTTAATATTCTATCCTACCACTGTGTAGGTCACAATGAAGCCAAAAAATGCAATATTTATTGTTTCCAAGATACACTCTTCACTAATATTAAAGTGATTTTATTTTTAAAATTTTGAAAGCAGAGTGGCTCTGAGTGGAGTTCTAGAAACTGCTATCTTCCAATGGGGATGAATGATAACACAGGAGTAATGCACTTATAGCAAGAGGGGTAGCTTTTATGATTAAAGACAATTTTGACTTCAAGATAAATAGGGAAAGAAGAGACTGGGAAATCAAAAGTATGGTGTTAAAAATGGTCCTTTTGAATGATTTTTTAAGCAGCTGGGTGTCCAATTTTAACAGTTTCCTATCTCGTGCATGTTCAAGTTTCTCAAAACAGGCTGTCCAAATGAGTCATTTGTTCACTCAATATATTTGGATATACAAGCGCCCTCTGGCTAAGGGCAGTTTGTTTAAAGAGAAGCAATGCTGTCTTAAAATAATATTAAAATAATTTTATTTTAAAAAATTTAAAAGCAAAGTGGCTCTGAGGAAAATTAACTTTCCAACGTGATGAAAAAAATTCACATCTTGGTTGTGATACTGTCAATTATTGTTGGGATATACGAATCAATCAATCAATCAATCAATCAATTACATGCCTATCGAAGGAAGATAAGCCTCAGCGTTTGGAGTGCGGTAATCATTTTGAATGTACAATATGAGCTTGTCTCTGTGCTGATTGCTGAGAGACTCGAGCAGCATTTAGAAAACATTATTCATGATGATCAAAAAAGCCTTTGTCAAATTTGAGGTTTTTGTTGATAATATAAGGGTGGTATTTGATAGTCTGGAATATACTGGGTTCAACAAAATGCATGTTTATAAATTTTGAAAAGTCCTTTGATACTTATACTATCTCATGAGGGTTTGTAAAAAAATGCACTGGAGTAATTCAACAGAAGTTCATCATGTAACAAACATGGGGAAACTCTGTATACTGACATAACCTCTAGTGATTTGCAATGTGGCTGACTTAGTGAAGTATTTTTATTACTTAGAGGCTGTAGACAGGGGGACTCCCTGTCACCATATTTATTCATGATATTAAAGGAGTTAAACAAGGCCAAGTGCAATACAAAATTAACTTGTTCGCTGATGACACCGCCTTACATGTATTCCTTGATGGCTCAAGGCCTCAACACATTCATTGCTCACTGCTACATTTTTGGTAGGCTCTGTAGCTTCAAGATAAATAGAGACATTGATAAAATACAACTTGTTTGTCTAGGTTATTTGCATGGCGATCCTTCTAACCTTGGTAAAAAATTTAAATTCAATTACTGCTTTGGTAATTAAAATAACTGGGGCTCCCTTTTAGCCACAGACTTGATGAATCGATAGCTGTAATATTAGTAGACGAAATTAAAGATATTGAAAATTTATTTGGTGATTGGGCAAAATTTGAACATCTTTCCGTTAAAGTCATTCTGGTATGAGTTATTAAGCTTG
Organism: Mopalia muscosa; assembly: GCA_031763545.1. NCBI lineage: Eukaryota > Metazoa > Mollusca > Polyplacophora > Chitonida > Mopaliidae > Mopalia > Mopalia muscosa. The sequence continues at coordinate 11,185 of JARFOD010144529.1, read as the reverse complement.
TTGAAAAGTTAATTAAGATTACTAATACGACTCACAAGCTAGTACTGTTTGCATGTTAAATAAATCCTGATAAAATCATGAATGTTATTTTGCTAACAGCAAAACAAATACATGTATTAAAAAAAAACAACCTGCATACTTCAATTTTTTTTCTCAATATTCCAGGGTATTACGGGTGGAAACTTTCTATAATATTGAAAGGCCAGTATGTGTTGTATAATTGATTCTTTTGATAATTAAAGCTGAAAAAATTGGGGAAAATGAATAGAGAGCTTATCGGATTATTAGAATTCTACAGATTTAATGTAACAGTGCAACATCTGTGTTGTTGATTTTCTTTTTCTACCCTTTCAAAAATACGCTGGTAACGAGTTTTGTGTGTATGTATGTAAAAAATGTTCCAATCTAAATTAAACAAATTAAATTTAAATAAAAAATGTTTCTAATTAAGTCATTTGAAATCAGTCCAGTGTTCTATTCATACATAATTGTATAAAGCACTTTTTAAGTCCAATGTGATTTGCAGCTATAAATACATTTACTGTTATGCCTCAACGAACTACATAAACATGTATTTTCATGAATTTTCCAAAATTAATTAACCCGGGCTATTAAGCTAACATGCTGTCAAGCCAGTGAAATAACCTTAAGTAAGGCATTAAACAAATCAAATAAAAAAACATAAAAAATTATTCACACTGGTGCAGGGATTTATTTAAACTGGAAAATCTTATCAAGTTCTATATAAACCCTCAGAAACAAAATCGATCTACATGTAAGTTTTTATGATTGCTGTTATGGATAAGCTACAGAAATCACAGACATCTCGAGAGAAGGTAATAAAAATATACATGGTAGAACATGTATGGGACAAATGTGTAATAGCATTAATATTCAGGAGAAATGGGATCAGAATCCTCATGCTTTTTGGGTTTATAACCTGCTAAACTCATACTATTTGACCCTAATAATATTACTGATTATACTTTTCTTTAGACAGTTTACAAGGGACTTAACTCTCGATGAAACCCACGATGGCGAACGGGATGTATCTTCCAAAGAAATGCGGTGTGAAGTTTGATCCGCCGTCAATCGTGCTGTGCTACGAAGTTGAATCTACAGGCAAAATACATCGACGTACAATGCCTTTGAGAAAATTCACTAAAACCTCAGACGTTGCTAAAGCTGTGGAAGATTTGAAAACTTGCCCTAGGCATACAAAATATCTTGACAATATACGAGACGTTCAGCTTCAGAGGCTTGTGACAATCATTAAAGATAAACTAAACGGAATGAGTTTGGAATCAAGTCTCGCCAAAAATCAGGAAATAGATTCCATCAACCCTGAAGAGGATTTGAACAAAGTGGACGAAGAAACATTAAAACGCAAAAAAGCTGCAATGGAAATGACTTTCGAGAAGAATCAAAAGAAACCGGGAGATTCCGACTTTCAGTATGACATTGAAGTGGAGTTTGACGACGGTGCTATAGAATCCTGTGAATGGGACTCGGACAATTCCGACCCGATATTTTGAGATATTCTGATTTTGGCACATATTTGACCACAATTTATATTCAGGATAAAGTTTAATAAATAAGTGGCGACAAAGACATTTAACTTGCCAAACAAAGAGAGTCAGGTAATGCCAAAAAGAGCCTGTTGCAGTTGATTCTATAGCGTCAAAGCGGTCGATCGAGATTCGTTGCCTTTAAGTAACGTCACAACGGATAAATGTGTGTGACATCATACCAAAATGCACTCCCCAAATATTGTGACCTCAAAGAACCGGGTTGAACAGATTAAATTGCCCCCTTTGTCTTCATGCGACTTCCATTAAGTTTCGGATTATTTAGAAGCGCTGTCATTTACGGTGTTCACGTTACCAAATTTATTGACCATAATATGATTTGGTCAAATTGGTTTAGGTGTAGCACAATGAATAATTCCTCCGTCTTAGTCCTACATCCCGCCTATCTCAACCCATGGTGAAGGTTGGAAATTGATCCACTGCTATGGCCGGCCTCTGAAAACATATCCGATTTTTCTCTGATTTGTTTTTGAATAGAAAAATCACAATAATCAAATGCCTTCTTTCTTTTCTGAGGTTTAAATAAAGTTTTATTTGAGTTTCTCGCCTGAGTTGACACGTATAAGTTATCTCCTTTTGTAATAATAAGATTGAAAACCGTAAAAAAAGAAATATTTCAAGTAAATAAATTACTAATCAATGGTTTCAGTGTATCTAGAAAAAATCAGAGAAAAATAAGAAATAGTTTTTTTGAGGCAGGCCATAGTGGCCTTTTGATTTCCAACTTCCACCATGGGTTTAGATAAGCTGGACATAGGCTAAGATGGAGGAATTAGCCCTATACATTGTGCTAGGCCTTTAGCCTGTCATACACCACCTGGTTTTCTTCCTTTGACAGTTTTGGCTTAGATTGACCCATAAAAATTAAATGACCACTCGATGTCCTTTTTCATGTCTAATTCAAGCATTTTTCTGCAGAACCCTCCTCTTCCCGCAGTAAGGTTGAGATTCCGTGGTAACTACCCGGATGACATCCAGTTAGAAACTGCCTCTCGTTAGCATATGCAATAGAGTCAAATGAAAATTCTCAAAACCTCAACATTCACGCCAAATTGAAGCTAGTTTTAAGACAGAGAGGCAGGGAGGTGGAGTAACATGAGTAAGGGTGGGGTGAGCGATGCTTCAATTGGTAGCTAGAAGTCATCTACATGCCAAAGCATATCACATGATCCCCCAACGAGAAACATTGTGGCCATTTGCTTCAAAATCAAGAGAGGGTCACATGAAATGCTTGGCATATAATTTAATTTGCACAATAGTACATGTTTGGTGATTTGAACACATATGTGAATATTCAACGAATAGGACATAGTGTTTTTTGGCGTGGTTAGAGGCCATACGGATTCACTATTTTCTGTTATCCAAAGGCAGGTCTTATTTCTGTAGTTTTCATAGAGCTATACCTCGTATCTCTATATGCTCACTGTATAGTTTATTTGGATACGAATTACCATCTTATATATGATATGCAGAGGAAAGTGGCACATACTAGAGATTTAGCTATAGCAAACGATGGCCCTTGGCAGTGTGTTAGCCAGAATTGCAAGATAGGGCGTCTCACTTTTACTGACATAGCACATGGTAGCCGAGGTCCAGGGACCGCCTACGCCCTGGAAGCTACAGATTGCTAGATGCCTGCAGACGAAAGATTTGTTGTTCCAGGAATTATAAAGCTAGTAATATTTTCACACCCTTATCTCACAGAGTATTTAAAACATCCATGATTCTACGTGGAAACTTGCTTCCTCTTGAATATACTGCTCTCATCAGTGAGTGGCAGTGATTAGCGAATCACTAGGCGGTTAATAGCCATTGCGTTTGATACATGCCGCCAACTGGATTCGGTCGCATATTACGTGAAATCTCTCGGTCGTAATTAAAGGTGATCAAAGTATAATAAGACTCAATAGTTTCAAAGTTCACTTTGAAACTTAACTTTTTCTCAATGGAGATAGTGAATATTGAATAAATTTTGGTTAAATTTCATTGAGAGATTTTATCATATACGGCATAAATTCTTGGTTTTCAATCCAAAAAAACCCGACTTCTATGAAAAAAAACCTAGCATGTGTGAAAAAAACCTCATTTGCCAAGTTCAATATTCACTATTCCAATGATAGATCAATAGGACAATAGGCAAATGCTCTCTATGATTTGATTGGTTGGGGTTTAATGTCTAAATTAAGGATTTGTCACTCAAACGAAAGAAGCCAGCCCAATGGGTGAAGGAAACCACCCTCAACATCTCTAGCAATAAACCAAAACAAACAGGACCAATATAGGACAATCACAGGACAAAATACAACAACATCACAACCAGACCTTTTTCATATTGCCCTTTAGCTCAGAGAGCACCAAGGTAACAGAACACTATGAAGAGTAAGGATACTAAGGTGAGTAACAAGTACAGTGTCGTCCACTGCCCCATGAGGGAGCGGGTGGGCCATGGCCCTGCAGAATACTCCCTTGGCTTCCTTGGTCGATCGTAAGAGGTGAGAAAAGAGGTTGCTTTCTGTTGTTGCCCTGGTGATCGCAGAGCTAAAGGGTAATGGAAAGCAGATGTATTTGTGTCGTCATCATATAAGTGAAATACCCTTGAGTACGACGTTAAACACCAAACAAACAAACAAACAAACCAGATACATACCAAAAATTAAAAAAGACATGTTGTAATTCTGAATTTTAACAAGGGAAAGAAAGACAAATTAAAAATTTGGACTGGCAAAATTTCTCAAAATATGGAAAGGTTTGCTTTCTGTTGCCCTGGTGTTCGCAGAGCTAAAGGGCAACGGGAAGCATATGTGTTTGTGATGTTCTTTATATGTGTCCGTCGTCATATAAGTGAAATACCCTTCAGTATGACGTTAAACACCAATCAAACAAACAAACAAAATATGGATTTCTGATGGTCAAATTTCCTTTCTAAGTCCCGGCTCAGAACAGGATCAAATCGCCTTGTTGATCTTAGCTATATGAAGGTCACACAAGATGGCTCCAGCAGTGGCGTTTTGTATGAGATTTTGTCTAAATTTTTAATTGTATTTATGTAGTGCCAGTGAAAAATGGAATCCCTTTTGTCATGTAAGTGAAATACCAAAAGAAAACCAACATTTTTTTTCTCATGTCATTTCAAGAAATACTCTGTCATTAAATCAAAATCTGTGATTGCATTGTCAGGTGCTAATAATTTAAATCAATGTTATGTTTCTTTCAGACTGTCAAATCCAAGCCTATTGTACCCTCATCACCTTTATCAGATGATGTAAGTAAGATTTAACAAGGGATGGGGAGAGCTGTCAGTGCATGGTGTCATGTATATCATTTATATGCTATACTATATCCTGTCGTTTCTTTCAACCATCTTACCGGCACACATATGGGTGAAACAACCTTAAATACAGCACAAAACTTATTAAACAAAGTCCTGTCTTAACATTGTACTTGTGCCTGTTTCTGTTAAACTTGATAACCTGTGGCCATGAGGTTTTGGCGGACAGACCACAGGGAAGGCATGGGAACCTGTGGCCATGAGGTTTTGGCGGACAGATCACAGGGAAGGCATGGGAACCTGTGGCCATGAGGTTTTGGCGGAGAGACCACAGGGAAGGCATTGGAACCTGTGGCCATGAGGTTTTGGCGGACAGACCACAGGGAAGGCATTCCTGATTGAACTTGTAGCCTTGCTTTCACTCTTATTTCATACAAATGTTTTAATTTTGTTGCATACATCTACAGGTTAGATACATTTGTTGTTTTACAAAGTCTCAGAATACTATAAAATGCCATTGATTTAATTCAGTGAATCGTATTGGATTTCAGCCTGTCCCCTGCATTCATGCTTTATTTTTTGATTAAATCCATTGTATTAAACACGAATAAGTATCTTTTCTTGCAATAAGGCAAGCAGTTTACAGACTTAAATTTTTATATTTGTGCAGGTTGATGATGAAGAATTAGCCAAACAATTACAAGCAGAAGAAACAGGAGGTCGAAGGTCACGACATCGCTCCGTTAAAAAATCCCCAGTATGTTTCTTTTTTTTTCTCGTCTTTTTAGTTTCAAAATGTTTTGAAGAAAACCCAGCATAAATATAATGTTGATCTAAGTAAATTAAAATAATGTTAAAAATCGGCATATTTGTAGGATCTACGCTGGTAATCTCCACGTTGTGTGTATCTTCTGCAGTTGTAGTGCTTTGTGCATATAACTGAGGCCAATTCTTCAAGTTCATGAAGAATGAAGAATACAAAACAACAGCCATTCAATCATCTCAAAAGAGTATGATACAACAACAGCGAAGTGATATGACTTAACAGTACTGGGAAAGGTGCATTGTAGCAATAGACAAGAATAAACACTACTTGAATTTATTATGAAGTTTTAATTGCATGAAGGCAAGTGTTAAATTACGTTACGGACATCTCCATTAACTCAAAATTTGAGAACACCAAATCGTGATGAAAAAGAGGTATCCATGGCGATAAATCTCAATTTTTCGATAAATCTTGTCCGCACTAAAGATAACAGCCATGAAATTGGTCTATTTTAATGTGAAAAAGGATTCTTAGAATCCGCAAAGACTACTATGCGGAACTTTGTTTGTTTTAAATGTATTAACAGGTAAGTTTCACGTGTAACCAAGGTTGATAGTGTAACAAGTACATGTAAGCTTAATACTCATGGACATTTTGTTTATTTTCAGTCACGGAAGAAAACTAAATCAAAAGAAGACAAAGTTCCTAGAAAAAGTGAGTTTTACAATTATAAAGTCAACCTTGTATTCTTAATAATTTAAGCCACTTATTTATTGTCATGATTTGGAATTGACTTATGTACAGTCCCAGAAAAGAAAATGACAGTTTAAAGTAGAGCATAAACTAGAGGAGGAATAACCGGATAACACAAAGAGTTATAGTGATATTATAAAGGCATGAATACCAATCACTTGATTTTGTATTTTTTTATTTGGATTCTCAAAGGATGACATGTTATCAAACCTCAATATTGCTATGGACACGAGAAGCAGTAACACAAAATGAGCCAAGCATGCAGTCTATGCTGGGGAAAAGTGGGTGAAGAGTTGTGAGAGTATTGCATATGTTACCGTCCCAACAGCAACCAACTCCCCATAAAAATGTGTAACATTCCACATGTGTGATCTGCACTTGAACCCGAAACAAAATTGATATTTTGTACTATGCTGTAACACAAAAATACACAAAATGGTCAGAAAACACTCCCAGAAAAATAAAATATGAAAACCAGACATCATTACTTATCAAAGCTTTCAGGGGTATTAAATATTGTAAGATCAGTGTAAATCACAAATGGGACAGTTATCTATGGGTTCATTTTAAACACAAAACACTCTGTATCATGTTAGGCCAATATATAGATACCCATCTTATTGCGATGAGACTGTTAGTTACATCCTGGACATAAACCACTCAACTACCAGACCAGAAATTACTTTTCTTATGAATTCAGCAGTATTTCAGTTCTAAGTGAATATGTTTTTTATTTCTTTGAAGGTGGAACAAGTACATATAGTCAGCCATGTGTTTTGTCTCCAGATTTGGCTCTCATCATGGGACAAGATAGGGTAAGGCAATTAACACAGTTTAGATGAATTTCACTGGATCATCTAATGCTCACATGGACCAGATGATAACACTTTCATAATTTAGTAATTCTTTGCTTGTCTATCTGTGCTTAACTCACAATAAGCAGTGTAGCATGTCTTACAAAATTAGATACCTACGGGGTAAAAAATTGGGAAGCTGATTGTTCCACTGAGGTATTTTAAAAGCCTGCAGAGCTACTAGCTTTCACAGACATGACAGCTTTTATCTACAAGAGTAAATAAACTAAATGACATTGAGATTAATATTTAGCTCTGACAAATGAACTCATTTTGATAAAAACTTTTGACTGTTGCTAGTTAACTCTGAGAGCCTTAGGCCATTTGGAAACACCACCCCAACTGCACGCTATGCCATGTGGACGATAAATTCATTAATGTTAACAATCACTGTTCAAATATTTTTCAGATGGCAAGGAAAGATGTGGTAAAGAGAATGTGGGAAATTGTTAGGGAAAGGAAATTAGAGGTAAGCATCTTTTCTATTTAATGATAAATCTTTATTATATTTCTGTACAAATTGTCTCTTAATGCTTAGATGTCCTAAAGAATAAACTTATGTGATGTCATAAAAAAGGGCCACTATTACAAATATTGTGACGGCAGAAGACTTCCATTCAAAAATAAATTACTTCCCTTGCTCCAATTTAGTTATTACCATTGAGCTGTTCTATAGGCTGTGAGGACTGTTGCTTAAAAGCTCACAATTGCACACAGCCCCCTTAGGCTTTGGGGACCGTAACACTTAAAGTGATACTTAAAAAGGTGAAAATTTAGTCCCCTTTGACCTTTTGCTGAGGAGGCTTTTTGAAAGAGGCTTGTCTTCTTAGTTCAGGTTTAAGGAAAAAAATATGGTCACCTTAGCTTAATGAGGCTTTGAACAAGTGGGCCCAGATTGATTACGGTGGCCTAAATATTTGTTTGTAATTCCAGGATCCCAAGAATAAGCAGTTTATGTTGTGTGATGACCAACTTTTGACAGTTTTTGGTAAGTGATTAAATATCTCTTTTTCACCCTCTTTCAACAGGTTAAATCTATTCATAAATACTACATATTTTCTGTGTTTATCGTTTTAGTGTTTTAATCTTTGGCCTGATTTCTATAGATCTTCATTTGATTTACTGTTCATGGGTTCGAGTCCGCCTGTCGACCCTCAGGTATATGAGCGAATCATATCTTGTGGCTCCAGCAATCACAGGGGTGGTTTTTACGAGGTTTCCTCTCGGTTTTCCACCGTAATAAGGCTAGGTGCAGTGTGAAGTGGACAATCTGTCATCATATAAGTGAAATACCCTTAAGTACGACGTTAAACCCACATCAAACAAAACAATCTATAAAACTTCACAGAATTTAGGGCTCTCAGCATTAATTGGAAGCACCTGTTGATTATGTAAATGTTTGATACAAGTGTTAAGAATCAGTTTGTCTCTTGTCAGAAAATGCAAGTGGGAATAAGTATCTATTCTGTGTATTTATGCAACTGGTTATGCCAGGCTCTATCTTCTCAATCATTTTGTCCATTAATGCTGTCCAGCATCAGTGGTTAATCACATGTTTGTTAAAGAGGAACAAATGTATGTTTGAGTTAAAACCCAAAAGCAACAAGCCTTAACATCAATATTTGCTCATTTGAGATTTCTTAAAAATAAATAAAGCAATTCAATTTTGTGTTCAGGCAAAAAGAGACTACGGACTTTTGGGATGATGAAATATCTAAAATCGCACATAAAAAATATGAAGGATATTTTGGAATAACATTGAATGAAGGTAAGTAGATAACAAATGATTCTAGGTGGAAAATTTGTATTTCATCAAAATAATTTAACCATTTACACCAGTGGTAAAAAAAAAACCCAAACAACTCACCAATTATTTTAAAATGGGTTATTATTTAGCTAGGATAAAGATAATGGATCGTATTTAACTAATAATGGGTTATACACGGTTTTATATACATATATATATTTATATTTGCCTTAAAACAGCAGTAATTTATTTAAGGTGTCAGACACACTGATTAGGGTAGGCAGGGTTTTTGAAACCAAGATTAGGGTGGGAAGGGTTTCTGAAACAGTGATTAGGATGGGAATGTTTTCTGACACACTACCCTATGGTGGGAAGAATTTCTGAAACAGTGATTAGGGTGGGAAGGGTTTCTGATATATTGATTAGGGTGGGAAGAGTTTCTGAAAGAGTGATTAGGGTGGGAAGGGTTTCTGATATATTGATTAGGGCGGGAAGAGTTTCTGAAAGAGTGATTAGGGTCGGAGGGTTTCTTCTACAGTGACTAGGGTGAGAAGGGTTTCTGAAATAGTACTTAGGGTGGGAAGGGTTTCTGCTACACATATCAGTGTGGGAAGGGTTTCTGATACACTGATCACGGTTGGAAGGGTTTCTGAAACAGTGATTAGGATAGGAAGGGTTTCTGATACACATATCAGTGTGGGAAGGGTTTCTGATACACAGATTAGGGTGGGAAGGGTTTATATCATAAACCAATACAAACCAATATAAGGTAGATAACCTTGTTGTTTTGTAACATGCTATTGAGAGTTATGTCCCTTAGATTATAAAAGTTGTTCACTAGTATTGTATAGTGTTAGTAATATTGACATACCATTTTCACCATGATGATGAAGTTATGCTCCCGCATCTGTTCATTTACAATTTAAAAATACCAAGGAAAAAGTATCACAACATTTGTTAATTTAAAATTGTTGCGCCTTGCAAGTAAGAATTGGTAAATCATGTCTGGTGCCTTGTTAATTTCGAATAAAAATTATTCACCATGTCATTGATAAGCTTTGTGGTTGCTTTCCAGACAGATTTAAAATCCTTCTCATAATTTGCTAGGCTCTTTCCCATCACTGTGTCTTGACCTAGCTGCAAGATTTCAGTGATGAAAGCTATGTAACATTTGTATTTAATGGGCTATTCCCCTCTTTTGTAATTCACAAGGTTTTATGGATTTTCTAGTCTCCGCTTAACTATTTAACCTAAATTTCATATATCTGAATTCTAAGTCTTCTCTCAAGGCTAAATTCTCTAGAAACTAAACCAGTTAATTAACAGCTCTACATCTATTTTGTCTGACATTGTGTTCATTGTCTAGATATTTTCTTGTATTTATTAATATTAGAATGAAAAAAAGTCATTTAGAATATTGCATTTTTTTAAGCCCTTGAAGTAGTAAATTTAGTGGAATATCGTAAAAATATGCTTGTCAAAGAAAGAATTTTGAAAAAAGTCAGTTGCGCTAACCTTGGCTTTTTAAGATTTCAGAATGCAAGTGTTCACAATTTACATGTCCTTAACATTTTCAGATTGTCTCTTTTTGTTAACACCACATGTTTGACTTGATTAAGTTCTCCGCTTCAATATGATAAATGTATACATGTTTCTGCTATATTTCGTATACATTTATAATTTATATTTGACAAGGTCTAAGAGAAACCATGGCAATATGGAGCCGTCCTATAAGTGAAATACACTTGTTTATGATGTTTGAGAGATCAAACAAATATATAACCTTCCAGACTCCAGGAAATAGAGAAACTGTAAAAATTGGACTTCTAGTTACTTGAAGTGAAGCATAATGCCCACTTTGGACACTATAGATTTGATTTATGGCTATTAGTCCCTGAGTACCAGCATGAACTATGGATATTAGTCCCTGAGTACCAGCATGAACTATGGATAATAGTCACTGAGTACCAGCATGTACTATGGATATTAGTCCCTGAGTACCAGCATGAACTATGGATATTAGTCCCTGACTACCAGCATGATTTATGGATATTAGTCCCTGAGTACCAGCATGAACTATGGATATTAGTCCCTGAGTACCAGCATGAACTATGGCTATTAGTCCCTGAGCACCAGCATGAACTATGGATATTAGTCCCTGAGTACCAGCATGAACTATGGATATTAGTCCCTGAGTACCAGCATGAA
>JARFOD010144518.1:0-12887 GCA_031763545.1 Mopalia muscosa | reverse complement strand
CTTAGCAGCACAGGATTTGATGACTCAACTGGGCCTTGTGATCCTCTTTAATGAATGATAACCAGAGTTACGATCAGATTATGAAAATGGAAATTAAGGTATTGTATTACACACAAAACGTTTTACTTACTTATAGAGTATGGTTTTTATGTGGTCTTCCCCGTTAATATATACACATGCTGTCTTAATGAGTTATTCCCCTTTAATGAATGCTGTAATATTAAAGATGTGTACAATGTATCCAACTTTGCACTTTATTTAATTTGTACATATATGCTGACACTTTTAAGTATTCCCCAAGTGGACATGTAATAGCTGCAACACACTTTATAGCACACACTGCGAGGAGTATTCCTTCTCGTAGAACAGTTCTAGATTTTATTACTTTTTCAAATACTTACAATAACCAATCTAGAGCTAGAATGAGCCCGAATCCATCTGTTGGTAAACCGACTGCAGTTAACAATAGAACGATATAAATCACCCCTCCCCCGGATGTGGGGGCGTGGCCGGCCACCATGCTGATAGCAACTAAAATGATAAATATGCTAAAATATTTACAAAGGATACAATTGGAAATGCATTAAGTGGAATATATGTATAAATAATTATACGTGAACGGTGATCGAATTTCAAATTAACAGGGTTGATGGTATAGTCATGGTGTTTATAACACATATGTACAGATCGTTGCTCAAACGAAACAGAATCGTATATAATTTGCCCGATTGTTTTTATTTTGGAAATATTTTGGTAATATACTCTCTCGAAAAAACATAGCCGTTCAATTGAATTCAGTTGGTAAATTGTTACTCCAGTCTGCTACGATATGCTAAGACTAGACGCAGCTACCCGGAACGTCGTCATTTGTCGTCTCCTGGCAGGTGAATCACAGAATGCAGTCGCTAGATTTTATCATGTCCACTGGAGCAAGATTTCCAGGCTCTTCCAACAGTACCAGCAATCCGGTTCAACAGCTGACCGTCAACGTTCTGGTCGACCTAGGTGTGATGATGTGGGGTGCCATATCCTGTGGCCAAAAAACTCAACTGGTGCACATCTCTGGCAACCTTAACGCTGTTCGATACAAAGATCAGGTTTTGACACCACACATGCTGCCCATAATGGACTTCCTAGAGAAGTTTTCAGCACGGCAACACTCATCCGCACACAGCTCGTGCTACTGTTGAGTTTCTAAATAACCAGAACGTAACAGTGTTGCCATGGCCGTCCAAACCACCAGATTTGAACCCAACAGAACATTTGTGGGATGATTTGGATAGACGCGAGCGCAGTCGATATCCAGCGCCGCAAAATCTGCCAGAACTGCAGTTGGCTCTTGAGCAAGGATGGAGGAGAATTCTGCAAAACTGTATTCGTCGATTGACCATGTCTATGCTGAGACGGGTCCGTGCTGTGGTACAGGTTAATGGTGGGAGCAACAGATATTGACCTGCATTGACGTCATCAGAGCGCTATGGACTAGTCAAGCTTGTTGGGCTTTACGAAACGTCACAAAAGGTGACCGGTAGAAGCCCAGCTTATGTGTTGCACACTCATTCTAAAATAGAATCGATTTAATCCTACGTCGAGACATTGACTCTAAGATACACGCGGACCATCTTGTTTTGCATTACTTTTATCCGCTCGTCTGTGGCATATGATCGCCCCAAATATCGGCGGAAATTAACGCGCGATGGGTAGGTATGGCGTACGAGAGTTATCTTAGTTTCGTCCAGTATAAAAACTCTCGGGAGAACACCATAGTTGCACACTGTGATGTATCGTCAAAATAGAACAAACTGGACGCCAGCATCTTAGACGAGCCATGGTGACATAGTAATAACTAGATGCAGAGTTCTGTATCTCTTATACAATATAGCCTTCTAAAGAGATACAGAGTAAGAGTGCACATAACTGTGTAATTTCAAGTTTTTTTTTTCTTACCGGCTATTATGAGTTCAATTAGCACCGTCCAATAATAGCTGACGTTTTTGATACCAAACGAGACTGGAATCGCCCTTTTGCCTTGGTATAAATAGGGAAATACGGGTCAAGTATCTGTTTCTAACCCGCCATTTATCTCTCTTCCACCCTGACTGTAGACTGTTAGTAGAAAGTCATGATCGACTTTAATTGTTGACCATTTAAGCCCTTCTTCAAATCTCGGTGTAGGGCAATTACACGAATTAAAGATTTTAAACTCAGTAACACAGTAAGAACTTGTTTGTCTGAAGAAATTTGCGGTTTGGGAAGCTTCTCTGTAAATGGTCAATTTTGTAAACCAATCGACACCATTCGCTATGCGTTCGCGTTAGATCATAATGTAAGCGACAATACAGAGGCTATTTTAATCTGATTTTAACTAGATTGCCAAGAGCATATGCCAGATCCAGGATCATGCTATAAGTCAAGCAATAAACAGACTGAGGAGCAGTTAGTCTCCGTGATAACCATACATAATTAAACCATTTTCTTTTCGTTTCTATCTTTTAACACTAATAGACAGAGGACTGCAACCGTCACAGTCTTACCTCCATGACATTACGAATGTCACCAGGAACATCGCGTGTAGTGATATTTGGAAATTACAGTAAATTGCCGGCTGGTAGTCGGGTTAATTATACGACTGTATTAACACAGGCATGGTGTCATACAGCTAGTGACCAATGCAATTCTTTTTAAAATTAATAACAAGTAAAATTATTCATAGATAAAACATTTAATCCGTTTTATTTTGACACACATTTTCCAGTAACTGTAGCGAAGAACAGTACTCCGCCACGTCGCTTTTGGGGAAGTTACTCAGAAATTTGCCGTGTTCAGCGTTGGCATCTCGATGGTGAATGACGGTTATATAATACCTAACGGATTGAGGGTATTCTTCGATTCGCTGTTAGACTATAACAATATAATTTGTCAGTGGAGGCGTCATCCGAACACATTGATTACGCTAAATGGGCGTTGGTGGCACCTCGCGTGGAAGTGTCGTTGGGATTCAGTGCAGCAGAAGCTGTTTCCACGGTGTACAATACATTTATCGTGAAATTACAAGAACTATTGACAGACTCTGACAAAGGAAGATTTGTCTTTAGAGTACACCCGTCTGTTAAGTTTACCTCATGCAGTCTACCATCTAGAACAGCTGATGTTTGTATATACCGTATCATATCTGGCCATGTCCCGGCCAACCACTTTTTATCCGTTTTAATCTCTAAGAAACGTTTTATCACACAACATTCAATTGCATTTGTTCACATATTGTCATTGAATCGGCTTATTTCATTGAAAACTCCAGATTTGACAAGATAGATGGCTTTTCAACGCAGACTGCATTGAAAAACTAAATGGTACTCGATCATTACCAAATGAGACTTCAAGAAATAGGACAACTACTCGATTTGGATTATATTTAAACTGTGAACAGATAATTGCTCTTGATCATGTTGATAAGTTGATTTCGAGTACTGCTTTAAGTCGTTATTTTCCTTATGTCGTAGACACCGATTGTCGTTGAATCGGCTTATTTCATTGAAAACTCCAGATTTGACAAGATAATATACCCTTACTCGACCTGGATAACACGATAGAGGTTTATAGTGTGCACGTCCTAACTTTGAAGATGGTTTTTCAACACACACTGCAAAACTTTGTTATAGACACGCACCGCGGCGTTCTTCCCAGGAAACCATCAGGCGGAACTATTCATCGCCACAGTTAGGGGGAAATGCTCCTGCTTAAAAACAACAGAAAGTGTGTGACGTAGGTCAAAATAAAATGGAACAAATTTTTTAAATTAAAATCATCGAATTTGTTGTTTAACTTTAGAAAAGAATGGCATTGAAAAGCACATACACGATATGATTACATTTAGTCCCGATGTATCTACATGGTTGTAATTTGCCGGAAGATGACCTCGCAATTTACACTATATTTCAAGTATCACTACAAAACATGGGTTTGGTTTATGGCCAAGTTAACTTTGCTTTATTGTATGGAGGTAATACGGCAACGGTTTTAATGTAGTGGTCAAATATCTTAATCACAATTTTATACATGTTTGGGGGCAATGTAACACACTTTGAATCAAATCTTCTCTTTTTTGATTTCGTTATTTAATTTAAACTCGTCTGCAAAAAAATAACCACTCGTCCAGCGGCCCAACAAAATGTGAAGTGTATAAAAGCGAGTAGTTTTCTAGGTCAAACTCCCTCCGATCGAACATCGTCTGCCATGTACAATGATTGAGCTGCTTCTCAAAACATATAGGTAACGAGATGCAATTATGTTGCTAGACGCCTTACGTTGAATCTAACTGTCCTGAAAATAATATATATTCAATACTGTTTGTCATGGTAATTACGTTTTACGTAAGCGAAGGTCGCTTTGGGAAAATGGCCCGTGGTTGTAATGAATTTCAAAACGAGAAAGTGTGATATTTACAATTCTTGACACCAATTGGGCGTACGTTATCCACAGCACATATATACCTTCATGTGGGTTACAGACGTAAGATATTTTCCATATATTATAAAACTCACAGTGACAAAAATATGACTTACTTCATTGTGATGATGTGTCCAATATTAAGGTCGATACCGTTTGTCTGCGCCACAAAAATTGGTATTATAGGGAAAAATAATGTGCTGCCATTTTTACTCACTGTCGCCCCCAGTGACGCAATTTGTCGACTGACTCGAGAATCTATGTTGTTGTTGCACTCCAATGTCTGTATAAGGACCGGTATACTAGCAGCACTGACAATAAAAATGTTTTATAAATTCACATGATGGAAGCAAATTTAGTGATTCAGTTGCATGTTAACAATACGGACAAATATTTTATATAATCAAAATGGGTAAGATCGAAATACCTTGTTCCAAATTATTACCCGCTTCAAACCAGAAAAAAGTATTGACTTTAGGCCGCACGGCCTCCAACAGACACACAATCGCAGTTTGAACCTTAAATCATAATAGACCGTATTAATTTCGCTTTGGCTGTTAGAAAAGGTCATATGACCGGCTGAACTATTTAGCAACCCAATTGGAAGTACTTTACACAAATCTTGTTCCACTAAGCAACCCACAAGTTCATATTTACCTATCAATTATCTATCCCGATTACGATTGGCGGAAGTCTTTATTATCATTTACAGGTTCAAGCTGTCTGTTTGTCTATTAAAGACCACGCGGCCTACGGCCTGTACCTTGTCCTTGTTTGAAGCGAGTAATAATTTGTAATAAAAGTGAGTTCGAAGCCGATAATAACGGGCCAATCGGATGTATGTTCTTTGTCTGTCAGTATCCTAATCAGACTAAAACTACACAGATGAACCGGTAATTAGGGGTCATATATAAATTCACTAGCTGGCACTAGCTCAATAATCAATATTGCTTTACAATGGCAGGTAGGTCTCAATTTTCGAACCATGTAGACTAACTGCAAGAAGTTAAATCTAGTGTATCAGATAACACACAAAATGGCAACTTCCACGAATGAAGTCTGGATGAAATAATTTTCCAAATATTTCTGTTCTATAACTGTAGTGTACGTCTTAATATTCTTTCGATGAATAAATACATCGCTGAAACGGTAGCTAATTTCAGTTTATATATCGCCATATTGGACAAATCACATGACTTACGTTGCTTTATTTAAGGGAAAAAATACTCCGGGTCTCAGGCCAATCCTCACTGGCGCATTGGCTGGTGATCAGATCTCCGTGATCAAGCGCTTATACTCGCTCGTGTGTTCCCAGTGTAATAAATCTTTGATGCTTCCCATCATTTAGTTCCCCGTGAGGGAACGGGTGGGCCATTGCCCTGCAGAATACTCCCTCGGCTTCCTCGGTCGATCGTAAGAGGCGAGTAAAGAGGTTGCTTTCTATTGCCCTGGTGTTCGCAGAGCTAAAGGGTAACGGGAAACAGATTTGTTTGTGATGTTCTGTATTTTTGTCCGTCGTCATATAAGTGAAATACCCTTGAGTATGACGTTAAACTCCAATCAAACAAACAAACAAGCAAACAAATCCCATCATTTAGTTGCAGAATTCTCTGATCGTCTATCATATCATGTAGCCTTATCTAGAGATACAGAGTTTGAGTCCTTCGCGTGTTCCCAGTAAAATAAATCTTTGATACTTCACATCATTCACTCCATACCCCGGTTCCCTCTACATTCGTCCTAATTCGTCCTTATAAAGATGCCCATTCTCCCTCCCAGTCTTACAGCTAACCAACACCAGCACAAAACACGGCTCTGGAAAATCCTTATTAATTACATAGCGAACGAGGTACCCGGATGTCAAGTAGTAGATAACAACAATTACATGCCCTTTAGTGAGCCAAATATGGACATCATTGATATGTACTTACAGACACAGGATGAAAGGTTTGGTAAGATTACACATTTACCATAGGACCATTATAATGATTAGAGCTCAAAGTTACCAAAGGTCAGTTTATACTTAGAGTTTACATACGCCTATCAAATAGTTAGAATTAGGGTTGGCTTGTCAATTTTTGTATAATAGATTCTAGAATTTGGGTTAGATGGCAAAATTCAGAGTGGTATAAGTAATAAGCCAGATTATTGCCATTAATAAAGTAAAGGGGCCAAATACAATTTCTTTCGTTCCATTTAATCTACTGAACAGATTTAATATCGGCTGATTACCTTGAATCGGTGACGAAAGCTGTCATGAGGGCTCGAGATAATCCAACAACAAAACGATACGGATTTTTTCTCACGATAACATAAAAAAATCCTGGCAGAAAAATAAAACTGTGAAAGAAGGCAGCAGAGAAGAATGTAACAACAAAGAGCGACAACTCTCTGAAGGCGCCCTCTGGTTCTTCTAACATCGCCAAATTAGAAGCAATAAGGGAGATAACTCCGATTGGTGTAAACCTGTAAATAATATATAGAAAAAAAAACCGGTTAAGTTTCCAGAAAACAGTATACGTTTCCTTCAATGTGAACGTTATCACCATCTCTTCACCTAATAATTAGTTGTAACACATAGAAATGTTCAACACCGTTTTAATTGTGATGTCAATGTGATAAGGTAACATCATGGTCTGTGAGGCAAGATAACGTTTTATTCGAGTCGCTTTTGTACTCGCATCTTTTAATTCCATCCCCAAACTAGCTTGCCCATTGATTAAGAAAAACACATTTTGTTACAATATTCAGGGACATTTATAAACTACAAAGTAATGCACATTTGATATATGGCATGATAGTTTTACCGTACAAATTAATGAAAATATCAGCTGTAAAAATGTAATGAGCGCTGTTCATCATTTCAGGATAGCATTTTTTTAAAGTGCTGGGCATAATCTTTATAAAGTTAATAATCCTTTAGCCACTTTAAGGTTCTGTATAATATAATTCTAAAAAATAACCACACTCGCACAGGGGTGTAGATTGATTGAAATCTACGATTCATCTTATGATCTAGATAAACTCTCAGAGAAGGCTTTCGGTTTAGATCTTATTCTAGAGTTGTTATGGTTAACTTACAAACATTTCGAGAGAACGAAAAAGGTATATAACGTATTGATAAGCATGTAACAAACACGATTTTTGGAATGAGTTAGGAGGTAGTATATTTACGGAAGAAAGTTATTCAGTTATTTACCATAAAAACAGATTCACTATTCGTAGACTGACCAAGAAGATGGCCTCCGAGAGATGGAGGAGAGGAAGAGCTGGGTCTCCCACGTGAGATATTGCACAGCCACAACATAAGGACGCCACTATCAAACCAATCATGTTCACCCCGGGGACCGTCTCTGTCATGAATTCTTCAACACCCCCTCGCATCACGTCTGCTTAAAGGGAATTAAATTAACAATCAACTGTTCGGAAGTTTTTCAGTTTTGAATTTAACCACTGTGCCTCCAGATGCCATGGAATATTAAGAAACCGTACAACTACGAATAATTTTTGTATCTTTTAGAAAGGATTTTCGTTATTTTGGGATAACTTTTTCTTAGTTTGAACAGATTCTAGTTCAGAACATTTTGCAGGTTGAAACCCAATCGTGGTGGCTGAGTGGTCTAGGTGACCGGCATTTACTGCTGGTGTATCGGTACCTAACTCTGAGGGTCGTGTGTTCGATTCCCGGGCGGGTTTCAACCTTCAAAATGTTCTGAACTAGAATCTGTTCAAACTAAGAAAGTGTTATCCCAAAATAACGAAAACCTTACAGCTATGATTAACATACACGATTAGGTTATACCCTAAGCTCAATGTACTACGTCATCAGCAGCGCGCACTGTGTTGGCTATAGCACATCTAAACGTTCAAGCGTCTGGTTCCTAGCTGCTCGAGTACCAGCAGTTTATCGGAATTTTATTGTTGAGGTAAACAATTTGTTTTCACATTTAGATAATCAATCGTTCACTGAACAGAACTTGCACGTTACCGGGTTACCACAATGAAACTTTTCATGCAGTACTGAAGCGGACAACTTCATGATATCCCGATACATATCTAACACCTTTTTTGGGTTGAATACAGATAATGGCCAAATATTTTCCCATCTAACCAAATTATTACCATTTTCGGAAAGCCATTTACAAATCGAATCGTATCAAAATCAAGATTGGTGTTCTAAAAGTCTGCTGAACGGTTGGTAGTTAATATTAACAAGGCATGCGGATACATTTTACATTGAGGTCGGATATAAGTTATCCTTTATTATGTCTAACGTCTGAGCCTCTAATGTAGACTAACGAAATTGGTCGTATTACCTGAATAGGTCCATGAGTGCCAGGATAGGGTTTCCAGTTAATGATGTTGCAGGTGGCCTTTCTTTTTCGTTGACATTCAAGTTTCTCCCTGGTCGAATCAGGAGAGAAAATACCGTTCCTGCCAAGGCTGCAACTACGAGAGTAAATCCAAAGCAAAGGCCAATCCGGAGTCCGATTCGTCCGGAAATACGTGTATCAATCCGAGCCGAAGAAGAAATTAGGCTTGCGATTGTTATGGGTAGAATAAACATTTTCATCAACCGTAAGAAAAGTTCGCCAGGAAAGTGGACATAACTGATTTGTTGAGGGTCTAACCCGGAATGTCGAATAGACAATCCAATCGCTATTCCTATCACAGCTCCAAGTAATGTCAGCAGAACTAGAAGGTTCCTTCGAGCCCATTTAAAAATATTTCGGTATCTGCTATAACCATCACGAGTGCGTCTAACATTCTCTTCTTCGTCCGTTTTATCATGGAACTAGTCAAAACAAAAAGGGAAAACAGTGGCACTTATATCAGTATATGTTCAAACCGGTCGTCACAAAAACGTCAGAAATGTTGACTCGGTAGTTTATTTCGAGCTGATGGTAAATCGGAAGAAACAGTCAAGCAAAAATATTGAATTTGGCAACTAAAAATGTTAGATATTTTTTAAGCATCAAGTACTATTAAGCTTATCTACAGACTGAAAATTTGGGATAAACACACGCCGTCAGATTCTTGTTCCACAATTACGGAAAAAATTCAGCTGCGTAAAAAATTGTAATTGTAATGTGATCAACGAAACTTCAACAAATAAACCTCAAATTAATTCATTTGTAAATAAATACAAAGGTTTCGTGTTCGATTTAATGTTTGAAATATAATTTTAAAATGACCTATCACAAAAGCAACTGAACGAAAACCGGAACATATGACGAAAAATTTATTTTTGCAACTATTTAATATACTCTGTTACCAGACTATCTCACTGTGGGTAAAGTTAACGCGAGAGGAATCTTGTTCACGCGAGACAATTATATGCATAGAATTTTGACGTTAACCCCGGCCATTCCATCGATGCATAAAGTCATTGTCCCATTTGATTTACAGTTTACGTCCTACCTCAACGATATGCATATAGACCGCTTGGCCATAAACCAGGACCATTTTGAATGTAGTGATATTCGGTAAACATTCGTGCGGACGTAACCAGGAAAACTACAGCTGAATATATGCATCGGGACTATGTTATTATGTCATTTAGTTGTATAACAATGCAATTTCTTTCTCGACATACTAACAAAATTGTTTTTTCTTTAATGTTCCGTTTTATACTGACCCACATTGCACATTTTCAAGTTTGTAAGCAGCAGATTTTTTTTTCGTATACCTGTGACTGAAAAAAAGTGCTCCGCCTCGTGTCTTCCTCGTAACACAGTAGCGACGCAGGTTTATTCCAAAGTTGTATTCTGTGTTGGAAAGCCAGATTGTTCTTAATGGGTTACACAATCTAATTGGCCCATATACTCTGAAACTCACCTTTACCAGGAGATCTTCTCTGGTCATGTCAGGTACACTGGCGGAAGTCATGGCTACCCTTCAGTTATCTGGAATCTAAATTGGGTTTTGGTTATTACTTTTCAATTTAAGCTACAACAAACATGCATCGTCTGTAATAATCACGCATTGTACAGAAGCAGTCGTTAAATGTGCAACCAAGCAAGTAGAAGTACCCCACGTGTCGAAATTTAATAAGCCAACTTTTTGAGGTCATGCACCGTTCTACATGAATGAGGAAATTTATATCGACGACAAAAGTAACTATATGTATAGCTATCACAAGACACGGGGCAAAACATACGGTGTACCAAACAAGTTGATCCGCTTAGAGTTGCCCGAAACACACCAAGCATGTGGCGCGAAATAAGGAATGGAAGTGAGATTTGCATGACAAATTATCCATATCTAATCACGTACAAAATACAATATAACCGACATGAGAACCCTTCGTAGGCGTTTAACTCAAAATCCCACTGAAATCTAACGCTACTCCTTTTTGTCGTCAAACTATTGTTGTCCATTTAAAGAAGTGAGAAGAATTTTTTAAAATGTCTTCGAAATTTTCTGTGAATAGGCTCATTAACCATGCACTTTCATGTGATTGAATATCGCAATTAGCGATTTGATGCGACGGCGCTTGCGTAACGGCGACTTGAAAGGTTTAAAAATTGCATTGGAGCACAGAAGCGCCTTTTTCCACAGATGAGATTTTGACGATAAGCAAAAAAACCTATTTTTTTTAATTATTAAGTGAGTACAAACTTTTGTTAAAGTTCGCTCTTTTTGTCGCAATTTGCTGATTTTGAGGAACTATTGACTACGGTTCTTCCCTATCTTTAATGTTCAAATTTAATACTTGAATCGTGTGACTGTTAGCTGGTAGACCTCACGAGAACGACTTCTAGCTAGATAGGCCTACAAGTGGATCACCCCATTCGGGCCTATTTCGGGGATGACGCGCAAACGCAACCATAGTTGTAGGCCATGTATTTTCTTTTAAATAAGAAGTCACGTCACTTCAATACCAGAGAAAGTTGCCAGACAAAAAAGCGTAAGTCGTGTGGAAATGCGCATGCGTCACGGCGACTTGAATAATATTTTTTAAAAAACCTTTGGACCAGTCAGTCGGACTCCACTGATAACAGAATTTTTACGAAAAGCAAAGGAACTAATGTTTACTTTTACCAAATGACAGTTAATCCACAGACTAACGAGAGCCCATGTCTATCTGAATTCTGCACCGGTTGCACAATTTATGTCAATCCGAATATTACTACATAGCATGGTCCTTTTTTGTACCGAAAATAGGCTTTATTCTCCATTGCAATGTGATTTTCGTTCTGGTCAGTGTACAACTGATCCTGCTAATAACCTAGATACGTCAGCTTCTGAATCATTTTCAGACAAAGAATCTGTCTTTTCTGTGTTTTTGGACATAAAGCTTACGATATGGTGTACAAGTGTGAGTTATAAACTTATTATTGCAGCTACGCAATATAAGTGTTTGTTGAGAAGTATTGGGAATGTTGAAGAATTTTGTGTCTGTTAAATCAATTTGTATTCGAATTGGGAATGACTATTTATGCTCAGTTGTTAAGGATAACGGTGTATCCCAGGGGACTGTTAAATCACCCACCTTTATTAATGTGACAATTATTGATTTACCGTTGACCTTGAATCCGAAAATAAAATGTTTGCTGATAACATATCTATTGGTTTGCTTCAAGAAACGTTCTGATAGCGAAAAAGTACATTGATAAAAGCCTCTGAGAATTAGTCGTTTGGTGTAAGAAATGGGGTTGTAAGTTCTCTATCCCCAAAACTGAGGGTATTGATTTCATCCATAGACAGTTTTTATCCCCACTGGATATAAGTTTATGTAATGTTGATATCAAGGCGACTTCTAAATTAAAATATCTAAAATTCAAAATTGACTTGGAACGATCAAATTACTTATGTTTTCAATAAATGTGTGACGTATCTTAACTTAATGCGCTGCGTTTCAGAAAAATCCTGGGGTTCCGATAAGCATTGTTAACTGTTAATGTACAGGTATCTGATACGCTCTCACTTGGATTATTGTGCAGAGCGATTAAGTTCTGCGTATTAATGCTAAGGTTTGTTCCTATTCAGTGTTCTGCCTGTTCCATCGCAACAGGTACAGTAAAATCCACCCGCTAAAATGTGTAATATTATATGTGTGACAAAAGGCCTCTGGCTATTCACTGACAATTTTGAACCTTGAAGTTCTGGAATAAATTAAAAATACCTGTTAACAATTTCGTCTCTGTAACCTTTCAACTTTCTTTTTATGATTCGACATAAGTGCCTGTGCACTATGTGGGCATCTCCAAACTAATTTGTATTTAAAGAGGTTAGATCTTCATGACACTGGGTGGCGTGAACAGTGTGGTGTAGAAGAAACAGTTGAACATATACTGTTTAAATATGTTAAGTACAGGGATTGTAGAGAAATGTAATTAACACAGTAGCAGCTGATAGATATACAAGAACCCTAACCAGCGGCGGGGCCCACCCCAGCCCAATAGGTGTTGAACCAGTGGCGGGGGGGGGGGGGGGAA
>JARFOD010144496.1:0-12887 GCA_031763545.1 Mopalia muscosa | reverse complement strand
GGCGCTCAGCATTAAGGTATTATAGCAACGTCTCGCTGGCCCGGTGTGAGTATTATATAACTGGGTGGGGTGTCATGCCCGGTGTCTTCGGCTTGGCATTCCATTGACAGCAGCACTTTGGCGGCATGGACCCTCCCTGCCAAAAGGAGACACCGCCTTTATATCACTGAAATACTGAACAAGACCCACCGAAGTGGCTTAGTGGTTTGTTTGTTTGTTTGATTGGGGTTTTACGCCGTACTTAAGATTATTTCATATGACAGCCTGCCAGCATTAGTGCTGGAGGAAACCGGGCAGTGCCCGGGGGAAACATCACCGGTTCATCCACTTCATCAAAATTATCCATAATTATACAATAAATGTGAGCTAAAGTCAACAAAAACGTCTGCTCAGACAGCGTGGTACAAGCACAGGGAGGACGCTGCCATTTTGACATCATGTGACCTAAATACGGCACGCTAATTGGCTCGCTGCATTTATCGGTTTCTGCCAAAAAACGACAGTGGAGGTTATCGCTTTCTGCTTGCGAACATAAAACTGTAATGCATTTTCTATGGCGGATATCGGCTTCTGTGAGAAAATGATTTAGGATTTGAAAAGTAGGTTACATGAAGCATTGCATACTATAAATAGTTCGGTTTCGTCAGAGATGGCGTTTATCGGTTTTTGCAAATGAACTCTTCATCTATTTAACCTTTATCCTAAATATTATAAAGCACCTTAAAAACTCTAGTCTACAAATTTACAAAAGATGTGTCTGGCAATGACTATTCTAGATACTTGTTGTACATGTATCACAAAGGCTGCCGATTATAACCAACTCGAGAAGACATTAAAGAGCCAGTTTGCATGTCGACCATCAGGTATATGAGTTAGTCACATGTTGTGGCTCAGGCAAATTATGACTGTGGTTTTTTACGTGGTTTCTGCTCAATTTTTCATCGTAACAAGGCTGTGGACAATCTGTCGTCATATAAGTGAAATACGCTTGAGTACGACGTTAAACATCAATCAAAGAAACAAACTAGAAGACATTAGTTATATGCATACCCAGTAAATTTGTTTAATTAGTATGCATTTATCCTTGTGGCATGAAATGTATAAGCCTTCTTTTAAGTCAGCTGTTGAAATTATAAAACCTATAATAAACCTGTTCTTGTGTACTTGTAGCTTTCATGGAGACCACAACAAATTCTTTGTTACAAGTTCACTCCCCTGAGGACAGTTTTATAGAGTTAATGGCTCTGGGGAGATTGGTGACAAGGAATGGGAGTAACCATATAACCTCTGCATCTCTAGAGGGCTTACTGGCTGAAGTTATCCAGGTACAATCCACATCAAATTTGGTGTAATAAGCTAACTAACTATAAAATTAAGGTTTGGTGATTTCCTTAAACATTTATAATGACTAATAAAATATATAATCTTGAATATTTGAACATCATGCTAATTGATGTCATGATCTATGAACACATGTCTTCAATAGGGCTGAAGTTCAATCCCCTGTCCATCAGTTCAAGTGTGTTTACCCACTTCTTCTGGGCCAATAAATGTACCCACTAGAATTCTACTGTACATTTATGGCAGTGTTCTAGTGATCAGAAATCTTGTGATTCCAGAGATATCTTCATACTGCTAAAGTAATAATATAAAAAAAAAATAAATCAAATGGTGTGTAAATTTTTCTTCCCATTTGTATTTTTTTTTTTTTTGCACTTCTACTCCATTTGATTATTAAATTAATGACCCTTTATTTGATTAAACAGGAAGCCATTGATGAAGATAGAAACAGTATTCATGGAGCATTGCTATCAGTATCCTCTGATTGTCATGGAAACCAAAGTTTAGCACCTCCTTCTCCTGACGGAGGAAGAAGAAAAAGACAAACTTCTGTGTCTCCCTTTGTCTCACCTGCCTGTTCAATGGAGTTTTTAAATGATTTGGATTATAAACCATTCCGTGAATTTGTGTTTAGTGCTTTACCTATTGTCGTCCATCCAATCATTGTGCTACGTGTCATAGCCCATAAACTTTTTGGCAATATGATTCGCAGGAAAACAAAACTTTCAAAAACGCGACTTCAGCCGCCTAAAATCTTGACATCAGATTTCTGTCCACCGCTTCAATTTTCTGATGAGTCAGAGGAAGAATTACCCAAAGAGCCTTTATCGAAGAGACGTAAAGCCTGTAATCTCCATGTGACGATCTCTAATCCTGTTAAAGAGACTGTGTGTCAAGCTAAATCAGGCTCTGAGAAAGAGATAACACGATATAACTCCACCAAAGGGAAAAACGGCACAACTAAAATGGCTCTACGTGCAATAGGGGAGAGCCTGGTCACACCGTTAGAGTTTAATATTGGGCAGACCTGTTCTTCTGAAAGCCCCACCACAAACACTGGTGCTACTACAGTCAATGC
Organism: Mopalia muscosa; assembly: GCA_031763545.1. NCBI lineage: Eukaryota > Metazoa > Mollusca > Polyplacophora > Chitonida > Mopaliidae > Mopalia > Mopalia muscosa. The sequence continues at coordinate 10,468 of JARFOD010144496.1, read as the reverse complement.
TGAAACCTCCCTCAAAAGTTCCAGTTCCAAAAAGTTATTCCGGTGGCCAAGTAAAAAACGTTTATCAAAGTCCCATATAAATGTATCTGGTGGTCATCGTGACAGCATTGTCAGTCAGAATAGTCAGGTGAGTCGAAAAGATTCCAGTTCATCCTCAACCCCAGATGTGGATGTCATCGCCTTTCAAAGAGAGCTTATTAATTTGCCAACATTTGTAATGGACACACCTAATGCAGACATTTCTCCAGTATTCTCTCGCTCAAGTTCTGTGCCTGACAAATTGGCCAGTAGAGGTGCTCAATCGTCTATAGAGAGTCATGAATTGGTGCTAGATGCGATAACAACAAAATGTGATTCCTCCCCACCTAGTGCTTTCATAACCCACAGTGAGTTAGTGGGGAGTTTACCAAAGTCAGGGTCAGTTGTAACAATCACAACCACTGATGTAGATAGCCCCTCATTACCCAGTGCTCAAATAGACAGCGATTCCGCTGACGAGAAACTTACAAATATCTTGGTTCATTTTGAGGCGCCGGCATCCCCTGTTGGTTCAAGTCCCAGCCAGAGCCCTAACCATGTCTTTGAATTCCCCAGTCCCACCTCAGGAAGTTTTAACATCAACCAGCTTTACCCTGGCCGCGATCATTCACACAGTGCCAGTGTGAGTGCTCAAGTCACTAGCTCAATGGCCACGTCATCTCGTCCTAATCAACTCGTCCCATCCCACCCTGCAATCATTCCCTCTTTGGCTTCATCCCCAAGTGGCTCAGAGAAATCCCCTCAATCTACCACCCTTTACACCCAGAAGTCTACACCTGTATCCAGCCCGACAGGTGACATTCCTCTCCACCATAAGGGTATCATTAAGGTGATGGAGACATGGATCAGTATGTGTAAATCAGACTTGGAGTGTTGTTCTTTGATCACACATGAGATGAAGGACTTCCTTAATAAACTCTCTGTGCTTGGACATGAATATAAAGCTTGGTGTCACAAAGTCAGTGGATTACTACAGTTGGAGGTTAGTGAGATAATTTTCTCTTTTTATTCTCAAAATAGCATACATATAACTATAAGCTTAGTTAATTCTGCTTGTGTATAGTTTGTTACTGATATCTCCCAATAGCTGTACCAACTGCCAATACAGTATTTCAGTACCCCCTCTTCTGGAGATAGTAAGAGTTAGGCAGAAGGTTGTCCACCCATCTTTTGGACATGCAGGAGATAGGGAAACTGTAAAACTTAGATACCCAGTTACTTAAAAGGTAAGGCAAAATGAGCATTTGAACATTTCTGATTTCTGGCTTAATCCCTAGGTGAAAGTTTTGCGTAATACATTCAAATGAACCCTTTAAATGCCATGGATGATGTTCACACAGTAACTGAGTAAGAAAAGGGATATAAATAAACTGTGCTTTTATGATATTGACACATAATACTTCAGTAAGTACAAGTAGTCAATACGAACATGACATACTATACATGTATGCTACATTATACAACAACACACTCATTTTATTACAATCATTTCTGATTTAAGACACGCACAGAGTATTATCATGTTAACTTTTTGCTCATTAATGTACTGATATTATGTAAATTGCCTGAATAATGTTATAAATGGAACAAAGTGCACCAGCAGCCCCACTGTGGTGTTCATAATTACAGTTCATTTTTTTTATGGTTCTGATAGTTCCATACAGGCTATAGCTGCTGTTGTAGGCACATAGACCATAGCTGTTCATCATGGCTCATAGGTCATAGCTGTTCTTGTAGACCCATCTAAAGACTATAGCTGCTCTGATAGTTCCATAAAGACCATAGCTGTTCTTGTAGGCCCCTAGGCCATAGCTGTCCTGATATGCCCATATAGGTCATACATGTAGTTGTTCTGATAGGTCCATGTATGTTAAGCTGTTCTTGTAAGCACATAGGTTTAATATATATCCGTTCTAGTTGGTCCATAGGCCATACCTGTTCTTCATGGCCAACAGGTTAAGTTGTTCTTTTATTATGTACATTATAACAGTTCAGTTCAGTTTTTTTTTTAAATGGAAAGACTTGTAAAGCATTTTCAGCTGTAATTTTATCAGAATTATTTAACGCAAATCAAGCAAACCATAAAAATATACTCAAACAATTCAGACAGCATTAATTTATTTTTGAAAACATAGTAATCTTTTGTTAGCAGAAAAAATGGGTCTCTGTTGTTATCAGTAAATAACATTAAAAATCCATTTGAGTGAAAATTAGCGGATTTTTTAGTTATGCATTGTTGAATTTCAGGATCCATGAACCCCTGATTACTATTTCAATGGCCACAAAAAATAGAGACAATAGTCACCCCTCTTTACACAAAACTTTAATCAGGTTTTTAAATTTTGTTTTCATGACATGTTTAATCATAAGAATATACTTCATGTACTCTGTTCTGTCTGCATCTCTGTGGGTTATTATTCACTAAATATTTTTAATGAACACCTTAATAAATTTATCATGTCTTGCCTTCCTCAGTTAAGTGTATACATGTTAGTTTACACTTTGTTGTTAAGTTTTCCAAGCTAACCAGCCTCTTGACGCCTCTATTAACCATATTTGCATGCTAAATTAAAAGTCCACATTTTTTCATCATTATACTGCCTTTGGATACATGTACTTGGTATCAAATGATGACTACAATCCGCTTTGAATCTAGACTGATTTAAAAACTGGATTAAACTAGATACAATTGCCTATGGTTGTGGTCATTGAGGGGAGATAACTGAACCACACTTGTTTCCCTTTGATTGCAGGACCCAGTGGATGGAAGTAAAACCAGTGAGTCTGTGGACCGGGCTGATAATGTTCATGCTCAGTACAGAAAGGTAAGTCCATCAGTCTGTTCTACATGTGTATGTAACCAATTATGAGTTCTGTCAGATAACCTTTTATGCTGATTTATAAACTATCCAAACCTCATTACTACATGTAAGTATGTGATGTGTGTTGCATACACTGTCTTGAAATTTTCTGACATTGTTTGATTTTCTGTCATATCACGTAATGTTACATGTATCAGAATTCTGCTGTCTTCATTATCAAAAATTGTGTTATCCAAAAAAGTGTGCTATACTAGTTATATTTGGGATGAGTATGTACACGGTTTAGAAACTCCACTACTCTTCGAATCGTCGAACCGTGAATGTGCAGGGCTCGAAATGTATATCTAAATGCCGGACAAGACTGGTAAAATATGACAAAGTCCAACAACTTTTTCGGTACCTTTGACATTCGTCAGATACAAAAATTTATGTAATAGAAGCTATTTTAATCCACGTTTTAATTTACTTATTTTCAGTTCAACTAAATGGTTTTATTTTCAACAGAATTCATGATAAATCGAACTACGCAATCTGTTGTGTTGTAATCACATCGTCTGCTTGTCAAACTGATTCACAGACAAACAGCTTAAAGCTCAAGCCATTTGATTGGAGAGCGAGCGTGATCGCTGTACCATTAACCTATAAGATACAAACTTCTTCCGTTCTTCCTTATGTTTAAACATTGCCACATTTCCATATTTCCATGTATGGAGTAAGGGAATGAAGTAATGAGTTGTCACCATGTATCGCTAACATGACAGGTATCTTGATGTGTCGTTTTACACTCACGAAAAGAAAAGGCGAATTGTAAATGAAATCGCAGATAATAAAGTTGAAAAGAAATGAAGTAAGATAAATCATAAACCTCTCACATACGTGGTCCGTCGCTGTCTCTGCTGACAATAACATGCACATGTTGAAGGCTGAATGCAATTGGCTTGACAGGTTACATCACGGTCATCTGACTTGCAAGTGTTTGCTAGTAAATAAATTCGCTATTAAAAAAATTAAAAGTTTTTTATTTTAATTATAAAGTTTGTGACATTTTCGATATTAGAGAAAAATAAACAACAGGAGAAGAAAAAAAATATTACTGTTTGGGTTTGTCCCTATCCATACGTTTTAGGCCTACTATATCTTGAAGACAAAAAAATGTTCTTGCCTACTATACATACCCTTACATGTGTAATGTATAGTGTAACGTATAGAGAGGAACAAATACAAGCTTTTGGTAATTTTTCTTCCCTGATAATTTATTTTTATCAAATATATATGTTCACACACTTTATAATTCATATAAAAACTATATTTTATTTACTATCAAACACTTACAAGCCAGGTCACTTTGTTTTACACAAAATGGTAGACGATCCGTGATACAGAACTCTGCATCTAGATTAGGTTTATGATAGTGATAAAAGTCCATATCTTTTTGGTTTTAAATATGTTTGTTTTGTTTGTTTGATTGGTGTTTAACGTCGTACTCAAGGGTATTTCACTTATATGACGACGGACACAAATACAGAACATCACAAACAAATCTGCTTCCCATTACCCTTTAACAACAGAAAGCAACCTCTTTTCTCGCTTCTTACGATCGACTGAGGAAGCCGAGGGAGTATTCTGCATGGCCATGGCCCACCCAATCCCTCACGGGCGGTTTTAAATATGACAAAAACATGACTAGTAAACTTTCTATATGTAATCTTTAATAAAATAAGAAGATATTGTGACTTTATTTATTCTTGCCAAAAATGTCCGGCAAGAAACAAAATTGTCCGGCAACTTTCTAAAGCTAGTGCTGAGCTCAGATAAAACTGTAAAAAAAAAAAAAAATGTTTATACATCATTATGTTGTAACAGCACTAGGGCTCACATAAAAAGGAGATGTTTTTATGTTTATACAGCACTAGTGCTCACCTCAGAGAAAACAGTAGGCCTACATATGTTTGATGTTGAAACAGCCATAGTAGAATAGTGAACAGTATACTTTTTTTATATTTTAAATGCAGCAAAAGTCCTGACTTCAGAGAAATCAATACATGTTTTTTATGTTAAATCAGCCATAGTGCTGACCTCAGAGTAGATATTTTTTATGTTTATTCAGCAATAGCATTGACCTCAATGAGAGCAGTAGAGTTTAGGAGTAAAATACATATATTTATAAGCTTATATGTTTGAATGGAGGACCTTTGGAAAATACGGAAATTTTGTGGATATTCCAACCCAAACAAATAAAAACATTGATCTTATATTTCCATATATATTGCATCTAATGCTTTTTGTGAATTAAATTGTTTCATGTCATCTTCGTGTTTCTTATTACCATGGTCACACAGATAATACATAAGCTTTTACATGATCCTGTACTCTTTAAAACCCGGGAATCCAGTTAGTCATCCAGTCAGTTGGTATATTAATTTGTTCTCAGTATGTCACATCAGTTAGAAGTGTTTATGTTATCATGTGCCAGATAATATATAATGATGATAGTAATGATACATGTGGTCTTATTGTTATAAGTGTAGTATTTAACAATGATGGATAGAAGTGGTGATGACTGTTGACACCTGATATGAAAACCTGATGTAATTGATGGTATCTGATAAACATAACCAGGGCACCTGCTTGTGTATTTAATTCCCTCTGTGGGGTCTTAACACCTCCAGTCTCTGACAGCTAGATATGTCAATATATCATGTACAACCGGTTTAATATCTAACTAAACTGTGAAACTTTTTTTATTAGAAATCTTACACATTTTCTGTATTTTTGTTGAGGTCTGTTATCAGGAGCTAGCTGTTTCTTTGTCTATGTAAATGCAGTGTGATGTGAGGTGAAACTTCATTTACGCTTAGATTTGTCATCTGTCTAGTCTGAGATGGGGGTCATCTTCTTGATTTTCATTCACTAACATACAGTTTACAACTTTATTCCTGGCAAATAAGAGCTTTTAAAATAGGAACTTTTCCTGTATCTGATATGGGGACGTTTTTTAAATACCTCTTGTGATTCTGAGATGGATTGGATTGTCCTACAAGGTAAAATATGACAAGGCAACTTAACTGGATTAACAAATAAAGCTATCTGATTTGAGTTATTTTGTGTCACATTGTTAATGAGTGCAATGGCTTGTACACAAGCTTGTAATATCGTATTTAACTTTTATATTTGTGGGAAGTACAAAAGGCTAATTTGTTATATCTTTGTGCTGGTTTGTCTTGTGATTGACCTGACAGATTTGTTGCCAGTGGTGTCGATCTGTCAGAGAGTGGTTTCCTTGGTCTTATGGGCTGGTATTTTATCATAGGAAGAAAATTCTGAAGCAAGTCCTCTATTTTTTTATATTATCTAACTCTTGTGATTGTAGACATAGTTATATATTTGTGGTACAAAAGTAAATGTAGCTGCATGTAGCCGGGTTTTTTTTGTGGAACTTGAATTGTGGTTTCTAGTAATAAGATTGTCTTGAATTTTTTATTGGTATGCATGAAACCATTGAGAAAGATATATGGGTAAAGTGAAGGCTGTGATTTCTATTGTTATTTGGTATGGCCCAGATGTGAATGTTGTTGGGATTTGAAGACTCACTCCAGATGTGTGACTTTCATACAGTGATAGAAAGAGGGCTGATGTCTTCACACCCTGGCTGACTCACAGACAACCTACCACAATACTACTGATACCCATATAGTCTACTTCCAGTAACACATTCATGATTTGGCCATCAGATAGTTTCTTATTTCTGGGAATCATCTTTTGCTTGGGAAACATAACTATTTGTTTGAGAGACAAGGCATATCTTCTGGTAAGACATTCTTCAGGTTACACTCTCACCAGTGAACACATATCACATAGTTTATTAATTGTACTTGCAGAACTTTTATCTCTCATGTCTTCCCTCTTTTTCCTCCCAACAAGTTAAAAAGCGTACATGTGTTTTATGCACTCGAAAGATATACTGTAATTTATGTGAATTTTTTGGGGTAATCTTGTTGATCCAGTGACCTAAACATAAGCAAAATAAAATCCAGAAAAAATGAGAGATGCATGAAAAAGATTATATCTGTTTGTAACATGTGTAATCAAAGCATCTGGCATGTGATCAGAATAAATTTGTTTATGTTTATCACTGGTGACAACCAAACTCTTGTCTGGCAGTCTTAACCAACAAATCTATAGTGAGGTTTTCAGGTTTATTAAATCTCATAGATGTTCTTGTAGACCATCATGTCACAGATGTTCTTATAGGTACATAGGTCTGTTCTTGTAGGCCCATCTAAAGATTATAGCTGTTCTGATAGTTCCATATCGGCCACAGCTGTTCTTGTATACCCATAGCTCATAGTTGTTCTTGTAGGCCCATCTACAGATTGTAGCTGTTTTGATAGTTCCATATTGGCCATAACGGTTCTTGTAGGTACATAGGCCGGGTCCGGGACAAAACACCCAGGGGACAAAACCCCCTAGGACAAAACACCCAAGGACAAAACACCCATGGACAAAAGCCCCAGCGGACAATACACCCAGAGGACAAAACCCCCTCATTAATTATGATGTGTATAAAAATAGAAAGTATACCCAAACATATATTTTTTTTAAGACTATACAAATAAATGCTGTTAAAATTGTAACACAACCTTTTGTCTTTGGTTGAATTAGTAGAATAAAAAAACACTGACAGAGGGATTAAAAATTTTTTCTTGGTAACATTCTCCAACGCTTCTTAATTTTCTTCAGATTACAGTCAAAGGACAGGACAGTACACCAGTTTAATTGAAGTTTGTCAAAATATGCATGAACATGTACCTTTAAAAATATTAGACAAATTAATCCTCCATATTAACTATGGCAGTTAAATAACACATCATTAATCTCACATGTGTTGTTTCTGATAAAAACAGTCTTTTATCTTTGTTTCTCAAGTTAACTGGAGTAAACACAATAGAAGTATATGTACTCCTATGCTGAACTCATACATATATGGAATATAGTGTGGATTAAATGTTTACATTCTCCTGTTTTTAGAAATATTACTGTGCTGAGAAAAGGGGAGAATATCAGTTTAATTGACGTTTGCAAATTATAATTCATGTGATGTACATGTACTTTTAATAGTTTTAGACATGAATTCAATCATATGGGGGTTTTGTCCATTTAAATCGTTCAGGGGGTTTTGTTCTAGGGGGTTTTGTCCTAGGGGGTATTGTCCTAGGGGGTTTTGTCCTCGGGGGTTTTGTCCCTGGGGGTTTTGTCTGTATCCCGCATTACGAGATCCATTTTCAACATAATGCCTGCATCATATTCGTCAAAAAATATCTTGATAACTTTCTTCCATAATCTTCACAGCTTCCTTGCAGTATGATGGCGTTCCATCAAAAGTGGCACATAAACCTTTACCGATGACGAATTTCAATGTACTGTTTATGTTTCTAATGGACTTCAAAACGTATTCAGATATTAATCGCCATCTGTTGGGTATACCTGGCGAATAGTGTTGAATCCAAAATGCAAGTACATTTGCTACTAATGGCGATATTGACAAACTTCTCATTTCTGTGGGTTAAAACATTTTGTTCCTTTCCAGTGTAACAATGTCTGATCAAAATATCAAAAAGAGATTTATTTGGCGAATGAAACAATGAAACTTTTGCTTGGACGTTTCCTTGCTTAAGTCAGGTAAACAAAGGCAAAACGTATTAAGAGGCGTAACTCATCACGTGACGTTAACACATAAGCTACCAGCCTGTACATGGTAAGTAAACATACATCGCACTGGACATAAACAGAACAATAGCGTGTTAATGGAACGCAATTTACTTCTTCATCACAGCATGTGTGACCTTGTTAACTTTCTTGAGAAAACGAGATGGTTTAGGAAATGATTTAAACAGTTGGTACCCAACGGTCTGGGCTGTTCCAAACATATTCTCGTAATTCAATGCGTGATAAAAAAAGTATAACATTTGTTTCCTAACCATGCTGCGCAGATATCAACTTATAGAATTTTGAAGTCGAAAATAACATTTTGAGATACTTTGTCTGATGTTCATAAAACTTATATAACATACTTAATGCTAGAAAGACATGACGACTGATATGGATGTTCAACTTCTTGATATAATTGGGTAGCGACGTTTCGATCTCGATGCTAAGATCGTTTTCAAGCAATGAAAACGATGAAAACGATCTTAGCATGTCAGTATAGCATGTCAATTAACAGGAACATTCACTTGTGTACATATGTGGCTGCATATCACCATGGTATATAAATGATGTTGATGCACAAATATTCTAATAGAGTGATAATTCTTTAATGACTTTAATTTTTGTTAGTTTCTTCGTTTGATTGGGTTTTGAAGTGGTACTCAATGGTATTTCACCTATAAGACGACGAATAGTCCACTTACCGCTGTTTCACGCCTAACAACGGTGGAAATCGGAGTTAGGTACACGATTGGCTTTTCTCATACCTTCTCGCGTTAATTGCCATGCACAGGCAGTCAGTCAACGAGTTATCTTTAACGCCACGTGATGTTTTGCCTAGAAGAAATGATAATAAAGCCAGTAGTGCACCTTCATGGGAAATCGAGAGAAAACCTCGTAAAACCCATCCCCGCGATTCCCGGAGCCACATCGTGTGACTCCTTCATATATACTTGTATACCACAAGATTGACAAACGGACTAGATCCTATGAACAGTACATCACAGTGGGATTAGTAAGCGCACACACTAACCACTAAGTCATTGCTTTTGTTGTTTAGGCCTCTGATATTTATTTTAACTTCGGGGGTGACTATTGTTCAGCTACGTTAATTATGCAAGTGTTGAGTTCTAATCTGTGTCCACATAGAGAATCTCTTGCCGTATTCATCTGAGGCGTTGTACAACAACTAAACCAAATCCCCTAAATATTAAGATTTTATAATCAGAACTATGATTATATATTTTGCCATTATTATTCGAACACTAATCATAAATCTTTATCTAAAATGTATACTAGCGGACATACAAATTATTCTCTACTGACTTTAATTTCCTTACTTTTTGTTTTTGTTTGGGTTTAAATTCGTTCTCAATGGTATTTCACGTAGATGACAACGGATTGTCCACTTCACACTGTTCCTTAATTACGGTGGAAAACCGGGAGGAAACTTCGTAAAACCATAATCTGCGATGATCGAAGTCACACCGTGTGACTCATTCTTATACCAGAAGGTCGACAGAGGGTCTCAATCACATGAACGGTACATCGAAGTAGTCAAATTTGAATTTGTTTCATATCGTAAATTATTTGGAAGCATGCATGCATGTATATCTTTCTAGAATTTCTACCTATTTTATCCTATTATGGTGCCAGAACAATTTATTCCCTTATAAACTCCAGACAGTTTATTACTTAGGCTGTTACTTTGGAACACGTTATATGTATCATGTTAGTAATCTTATCTATGGTTATAGTATTTTCGTTATTTTGGAATAACACTTTCTTAGTTAGAACATACACCTGTTCAGAAAATTTTGTAGTTTGAAACCCGTCCGGGAATCGAACCCACGACCCTCAGAGTTAGGCACCGAATCGCCAGCAGTAAATGCAGGCTACCT
>JARFOD010144485.1:0-12888 GCA_031763545.1 Mopalia muscosa | reverse complement strand
TCTGTATTTGTGTCCGTCGTCATATAAGTGAAATACCCTTGAGTACGACGTTAAACACCAATCAAACAAACAAACTAATATTTTCGCTTGAAATTGGTCTGTAAAAAAAAGAGTTTTTGGTAATATCTCGACATGAATCACTTTAAGAAAAAACTGTTCACTCATTTCATAGGGATTTCCACAAGTCCAATACATTATGAAAGGGCATAAAATTGTTGTTCAATCTATCACTAACTCAGTCATTGGAATTATTGAAACATTTTTTGTTATTTTTTGTCTTGAAAGGAGTTTCATTTTGGATGGATTTAATATCGTTGGGAATCGTTTCCAAGTCAGACACTGTTGCAAGGAAAAATGATTGTATAAATAATTGAGTTGAAGGTGTAAAAAGGAATATGGGTTATGAGTTTCACATTGGAGATCCTTTGTAAAGGAGATCAGTATGGGTGTTTATAGTGAGACCAGTCATTATTCTTATTGCTTCCTTTTGTATTTCCTCAAATCTATTGCAATAATTCTCTGATGTAGTGTCCCAGACAATGTAGGCATATTCTATACTAGAGCAAAGAAGACTTGTGATCATGATAAGGACGGATTTTTTGTCAAACATATTTTTTAAGCCTCTTAATAGCTATTGAAATTTCCTGAAAATGCATCTCTATCCTGTCCATGTTTCAAAGCTATCAACCCTTAGTGCTTATGCGACAGGAAAGTATATATTATATACCGGTATGTAATTGAATTTGGACAATTTAATGTAATGTATGAGTATCCTGCATACAATGAGTGATTTTGTCTTTTGGAATTAAATTTCACCATCCAAGTCTGGGACCACGGAGCAATTTTAGATAAATCTGTGTTTATGCCTCTATGTATATCAATTTCTTCATTAGAATCTGATAAGAAATTCTGGCAGGTATCATCAGCAAAAAGATTTTGACCGTATTAACTAATCCTTCAGGTGTAGCATTGATATATAGTATAAAAAACAAAGGGCCAAGAGCTGATCCTTGTGTGATGCATGCTTAGAGTCGTGCAGAGTCACATTTAGTAACACTGATAACCACACTCTACTGTGTCCTCTTATCTTGTTTAAATTTTGTTGCAGGTTGATAAAAGTTCTCGATATACATACTGCCCAGAGTTCCATCGGTCCATGACAGTTGTTCCAGTTAATGTTGACGCCTTGAAAAAAGAAGCAAAACTTGAGTCAGAAGGAAGATGGAAGACAGAAGATGGCTGGATCTTCCCAGGAGTCAAATCTGCCAAAGAATGTAATGAGACTCTCAAGAAACCAGACACAGCCAGACTGGATGAATTAAAAGAAGTGAGTTTTCAGATTTTGGATTTCATAGATTTGCGTTAATTTATGTTTTTCCTAGCTTTAGAATCAGTTGCAAACAGATAAATAGAACCTTTGTTTAAAAATGGTTAACAGAATCAAATTGAAAACAACAATTAATGTATTTATCATTTCAAATCAACAAAACTTACATACTAGAACTATATAAGGATTAAAAATAATAAAAACTCCAATCAATAAATTTTTAATGTATCTCATCTTTTATTTTAGTTGTGGAAAGAAAATCACCTGCATGCTAATATCCTGGAACCAACGCTTAGCAGAGATAAATTTCCATGGCGCCACAGGGCAAAGGACATGGAGTTGTACTGCAAGTCTAAACTACTGGCTGATAAACCATTGAGCATTTACTTTGGTGGAGATCAATTAGAAAGGTAAGAAATCTTCTCTTTATCTTAGCCAGTGACTGTGGCTTAGTGGTAGCATGTTTGCTTACTAAACTGAACCTTCTTCGATGTACCGTTCAAGGGATCGAGTCCGTCTATTGACCATCATGTATATAAGCAAGCCACATGTTGTGGCTCCGCCAAGTCAGGGGGTGGTTTTTATGAGGTTTCTCTCTCAGTTTTCCACCATAATAAGGCTAGGTGCAGTGGGAAGTGGACAGTCTGTCTTCAGATGAAAGTGAAAATCAAATACCCTTGAGTAGGACATTAAACACCAATCAAACAAACAAACAAATCTCTTTATCTTATATTTCAACCACACTAGTATAAAGCGATATGGACCCTAGCACACTTTCATAAAACTCCATAGACAAATTCTTATCGTATTCAGGCCTGTGCTGTAAGCTTTTCCGGCATAACCTTAAAATGGGTCCCCTAAAATTTTGTGAGGTTACCTAACATTTGCATTTTACCCTGGTTTGCTGAATTTTTAATAAAATTTAAATGCACCTTTGTTAAAAAATTGCTTTAAAATACAATCTTCATTGAACATTGGATGACAAAATTGGTCAAAATCAGTGGCAAAGTACAAATTAAGACAAAGACTGCAAACAATTTGGGAAACCTATAAATGAGTCTTACTAAAGTAATTCTGGAATATTTTTTCCAAATAATTTATGTTTTATCTGGGATTTATACAAGGAAATAAGAAACATTGCTTCTCTTCGAATCAGCGATCTGTGAATGTCTTAATTGGCTAGCAGGTATTGCATAAAATCATTTTCTTTAAAGGCTTTTACTTTACAGGAAAGCATGTCATTTGCTGTCGTTTCATGATCACAATGACTATTCCAAATAATATCGATTTGAAAGAAATCCATTGCCAATAAACATGAGCGCTGAGTTCATAGCCTTAACGTTCACAAAATTGGTTAACGTTCGCAACACAAAGCAAACTTTCATAATGAATGAATATGTTACTTACCTTTCTGAGTTTCACTATTAATTTTGTTATCTCTGTTACTCGATAGAATGGGACAATGCTGCAGGAACATGTTAGCCGAGTAACACATTCAGGAATTGCTGATTCGAAAGAAAGCTATGTTAATTATCCCCCTATACTTATGGTATCTCACTTTAGATAGACAAATAGGCCACCAAAATACACACATAAATTATTATCCTGTTCTATAACACAAAAATACACAAAGAGGTAAGAAAATACTCCTTAAATTAAGGGCATCGAGAGTGATTTCATATATTTTGGGTGGCATGGTGTCATATGAGTGAAAGTTCAGGACTTAACCCCATATAGATCAATCGACCAATCAGTCAGCCAGTCCTTGGAGCAAGGCTATACCATGTCAGCACCCTGGTTGATAAAACTGGTGTCCGCCTTTATTTTACTTTTGTTGTAAGTTCGTCTTGGGCAGAAATTTGAAATTATCAAACTCAAATACAGGTTTACTACTAACTGCCATGCTTGTCCTTTTTTATTATGTTTAATTGAAAATGTGCCATCGTTAACATTTTTGTTTTTTATTTAAATACAGAGAACTACAACAAGCAAGAGAAGCTGATCTTGATTTGTGGCGTTCAAGGCTTATCGTTCAAAACCCAGTAATGAAATTCCATCGCTGTTTACCACAAACAGAACAGACAGAGCGAGGGTTACATGCTAGCTGTGATATCGACAGATTGAACGGTTTATTGAAAGATAATCCCAAAAAGATGACCCTAAAGAAGGAAGGTTTTATCTTAAAAAATATCCCTCCTCTAAAAGCTATCGAGATTTCGCCTACAGATCCGAGTGAAAGAAGGACACAGGGTTTCAATCCTGGACCATTTAATGAACTACGGTGGAATCGAGAGGAAAATAAAATCCCAATCTACAGTTACAACCATGAACAATACCAGAGGTCAAAAGGTCAAGATTTTAGGTATGAGACATATTGGTTGTGGCTTTTACAGATATTTTTTTTAAAAACTTATAAAACACTCCAATATTTTTTTGTATTTCAGAATTAAGCATTTGTTTCAGTAAACTATAACTGACACCATTTTATTTTGTTATGGAATAAACCTCTGTTTAGTATAGCCTGCAATGGTTCATCTTTTTCAGGCAGACTGATGTCTTCTACAAGTTCTGTCATCAGTCTTGCCACACTCACCCTGTTTCAGTGTTAGACAAAGATTACAGCCAATACGCAGGTTTACAGTTTGCCATATATGGTCAAATGAGTAAAGCTCAAAATAAGGCAACTTCCATTAGGAATGCAAATAAACTACTGGGGTCTGGATCTACGTGTTAAACTCACCACACTGCGACCATGATATCGAACTCAATATTTAGTTTTACTTCTTGACAGTGACTTTACTGCAATGGGGGACAGCTAAAGGCCTAAAGCAAGGCTCCTCAAGGGGGGACGGTTAACATAAACATAAACATAGAAGCAGATTGAAGATGGTGCTGTCAGTGCTGGAAAAATATAACACTGTATAAACTGTCCTCAGAGGCTATCCAAGATTTTCTTTTCTAGCTTGAATTATTTGACCAAATCCTTGTTTTACACAAAATAGGCATCTGTTGTAGCTCTATTAAAAATAACATCAAAGTTGAAACCAGAATATATGTTATCTTTATAATCTTGGAAACTTACATATCTTAGCCAAGTATTTTAATACTAAACAGAATGTACATGGTGTCATTTGTATTCCAGATGTAAGTAGGGAGGGCTTATTCTCGGAACTGTTAACCCGTGGGGTGTATTGATCAATAACTAACCACCATTCAAATGCATCTGCCACTTTTCTAACAGTGATTCGCCTCTGCCAGAATATTATACTCAATAACAAAGAGAAACAATATTCTCTTTGAGCATTGGCCCGTATTATGCATTTTTTCGGTTTTGTCTGTTTCAGGCGTCATGTTGGCTCGTCCTTGCATCTGAAATGGAACTTAAATGTATTTCAATATGACGTTTTTGTTACATGCTGCTGCAAATTGCTCAAACTAGGAGGGCTGACTCCTTGTTTGAGTAGAAATAATGTCCAAATGTGACAAGGTGTAGAATAGAGTTTACCATCACAGACACACATTGTCTCGAGAAGTAGGAATATGCTATTGGAAAACCTTTTTAGGGGAAAGTCAACAGAGAGCTCGGGAAATTTCAATAAAAGTTCCGAGATATTAGACAATCTATTAAAAACATTTAAAAACAATGCATGTTTTTAAACTCACTTTATTTTTACTTTCAGGTTAATAAACAGGAATCACAGGTTTCTCTACAAACGGCCCATCCACGGGTTGACAGTGGAAGAAGCTACACAGCTTTATGGACCGTTGTTTGCCAGTTATGATATAGACTGGAAGGGTAAAGCCCTACCCCCAATAGAGGGTATACAGCAGCCACACCCTGCAACAGACATACAGCCACACCCACCTAGTGAACTCCAGCAAATTGCCTTGTAACTTGTGCCTTGTTATTATTAGGTAACTAGTCATGATCAGTTTATTTTGTGATTTATATGCACCATCATTTGTTTTCAATGTTGTTAAGAAAGTACTGACAATTGGTCCATAGTTATCAAAATGTAACTGAAAATTCGTCAAAATATTACATTTTACGCTTTTCTACAAAAACACTTTATCAAGGTTCACCAATCAAGAAATTATTTTTTTCTTCAATTCAAAGATAAATTCCTTTACATTTATCCAAAACGGTAAAGTTATTTGTCTTTAACATATCATCATTTCACCATTTCCATCAATTGTTGTAAACTTTTTTTTTAATTCATCTTTAACAAGCATTCCCACTTTTTTTCTTAATTTTATCAGGGACAATGTTTATATGCTTGTAAAGAATATTTATTTTGTTTCAAAATATGTTGTGAATTATACAAAGACCTGTGATCAAATTTCAAACCAGAATTTATGATTTAATATTGTTGCGACTTGCATTGTTGGTTGTTTTGTAAATTGTTAAAAACGTATGTATCAATTTGTTATATACACTTTCAAGATGTATTTTTTTTCTTTATTGCCGGTCACAAAAATACTGATTAAGTTGTGTACAGTTCAGTTTGAAAATGACATATATTTCTGTGTATTGTAAGTTGTTAAATTGCAAATTTTTTAAAGTCATTACACGGGATGAAATTGTCTCCTGTTTGCTAAAACATTTTTGTTTGTTGCACGATATGCCACTTATCATCTTGACTTAATAATGGTTATTTTATTTTAGTCATTAAAATTTGTAATTTGATCTTTTGTAAAGAAAAGCTTAATGGATTTTATAAGGTTCACTTCAATCAACACTCCTATAGATTTCTTGCGTTTTGTTGTGCAAGTTAAAAATCCAGCGATAGTTGCATTCCTTTTATATGTGTACTTTGCAATTATAATTTATTTGTCTTCTTAGATGTTGTGAAAAAAATAAAATTCAGTTTCGACCGATACAATACATAAATAAATTTTTTACTCAGCGAAAAAACTAAATCTGATTTCAAATTTATTATAACTTTGTTATGTTAATGTTTAATACAATTTTGTTGAGGATGAAATCAGAATAAATATTTTGCGTGTCATATTCCCTTTATTATGAGGAATGCTATCCAAAAGATTTCTTGGTATACATGGAATGAAAAGAATTGTTAAAATCTATTCTTTAAAACATGACACTGTATTAGCTTTCTGCAGGAATCAAAACTGAAACTTTGTGATAAAATTTTTGAATTTCCAAAACCTTTTTAGTGATAAGTATATTTTTTCTATAATTATATGGCCATATCTGACAGTATTTGGAATGTTTTGCTTTCTTGATTTCGAGGTACATATTGATTGATTATCTACAATAAAAACTCTGAATAGTGAAGTCATTAGGGAGTGAGCCGCATTTAGATAAGAGAAATGTCGTTGAACCATTGAGCATGATGTTAAACACCATTCAGTTAGTCGATAAGTTGGGTTTTTTAACATTTTGCTGGTCCCAATTTAATTTAGAAAATTTTGTTGACTAATAATTTCCTTTTATTGACATTGATTCTCGTTCGTCTGTGGGCATCTGGTAACAAAATGAAAAAAATACTAATGGAAAATGTTCAGGTAGTTATTTAATTGTCAAAAACTGTTAACTCCAGGTCATATATACAGAGTTAAGTATGTTTTTGTTGTTGTTTGGTTCTATTATAGTCAGTATTAACGAGTGAAGACTGCTGTTCTCATTGTTTACTTATACAAACTATAAAGTTTTTACTATTGACAAATAACCATTTTACACAATTTGCTAAACTCAAGTTTAGAACTACTGCTGAATAATATATATTGACAAGTGATGCTGTGATATTTTGTTAATTACTGAAAATGTGATATTCTGTTATTATGATGTTTTTGTACTTTTCGCTAATACAACTTTGTCACAATTTGCAAATGCAACCTTCATGAAATTTGTATATTTGTGTTTTCCTGGTAATTTCCACTATACAACTGTCAAGAAACTCGGCTTCTTTTTGTGTAATTTCCGCCAATATAACCTTCATGAAATTTGCCCTATTCGTGTGTTGTTCAGGTTATTTTCGCCAATACAAGCTTCATGAAATTTGTCTTTTTTGTGTGTTGTTTTAGTAATTTTCGCCAATACAACCTTCATGAAATTTGGCTTCTTTTTGTGTGTACATTGTAATATCCACCAATACAACTGTCATGCTATTTTGCTTCTTTTTTGTGTAATTTTCGCTAATTTGACCTTTTCGAAAGTTGTATTTTCTGTGTGTCGTTATAGTAATTTCCGCGAAAACAACCTGCATTAAATTTGTGTCCTTTCGCAACTACAACCTTCCTGAAATTTGGCTTTTGCTCTCCCGATTACAGCGACAAGCTAGACGTAACTGTTGTTCGAGACCCGTCATTGGTTTTAGAGAAAGGTAGCCATTCATTTTGAAGAAAAAACGATTAAATCTCAAACACAAAGACGTTTTTTGATACGCAATTGTGAGCTGTGTGTAATCTGGGATTATATTGGTCCCAGGTGTAATGTAGACTGAAGTGACGCCACCTTTTCAAGGCAAGAGCCAAAATACATTAGGCCAGACAACTATTTTACACTTTTGCCACAACTGGCTAGAAATATAATATAATCCAAAAGTATATTGCTGCTATAAAGCCATATGAAATTCTCTAGATTTATGTAGGTAATTTGAGAATATTCACCACTGAATAGGCCTAAATCCTTCCAAACAAAAAGCGCGATTTCGCGCATTATATCACGGCCGAGCGTATTGACGATACAATTACTGTTGTTGCGGCTAACAAAGCCATCACAATGGAAATGGTTCAAGAGCACGGTACCCTGGTTTCGCTAAACCAGACTTCTCGCGAGAACTTCGATCGCGGCTAGAAACTCTGGTAACAGAGCATACTAAACGTTGCAAAAAGAAAATGGCCGTATATGGTCCTGGTATTGTACAGTTGGTCTTCTGATAGGTTAATTTTTAAATATATTTTTAAACAGTTAATCTCACCCAAAACCTCAAATTAATCTATTTGTAAGTAAATACAAAGGTTTTGGTTTCAATGTAATGTTTGAAATATATTTAAAAATTAGCCTATTAGAAAACTAACTACACAATAACCGGACAATATGACGGCCATTTTTTTTTTTTTTTTTGCATCGTTTAGTATGCTCTGTTACCAGACTATCTAGCCGTAGTTCACGCGAAAAGTCTGGTTTAGCGGGACTAACGGTACCCCTGCATTATCGTCTTCGGAGACCTACTTACCATGACCCCTTTGACCTACTGGTGTATATATACAACTACAACAATAAATCAATGTTTTCTATTGACACAATGTTAAAAAAAATCTACCAAACACGGAGAGCCAAATGAGCAAAAGCCTCAGAATAAAAAAATCCAGCAGAAATGAAAGGACGATTGAACTCAAGGTAACCTTGATCATTGGAGGAAATAGAAGGTGGCTTGTCCCCATGTCTTACACCTGGTCATAAACCTAGAACCATTTTGAGTGTCTAAATGAAGCGATATTCGCTAAAACGACGTACATTGTGCGGGCGTAGGAAGACAAATACAGCTGTATCAATACACCGGGACTATATGCTTTGATGTTATTCAGCTGTAGATCAATCCAATTCCCTTTTTAAAGATACCAGTCACTCAAATCAGATAAAAAAATAAACAAATTATAAATATACCAACAAGTTAAATCATTTTTAAACGAATAAAGTTTTTCGATTATATTATGTTGACCAAATTTTCAAAGCAAAGATAGGAGTAGCTTTCTATTACTCCGCTAATACACTCCACTGCCTTCTATACTTACGGATGCCAGTGGAGTGTATTGGCGGAGTAATACAAAGCTAAGAGGGAAGACGCCAACACCTTCACCACTGTCATCAATCATATGCAAGGTCATTGCGTATTAATTTCCGCCAATATTTGGGAGAAGTATGCCGCAGACCAGCAAATAAAGAAGTGCGGAATAAAATGTCCCGGAATATCTTATAGCTTATGTGTCGAAGTAGAATCGATTTTTTTTGGAGTCGCCAGCACCTCGCAATAATAAATAGTAACAAATAGTAGTCCGTACTGCATACCAGCCTAAGAACCTATCCTTATTGCCAGAAGTATATTAGTTAATAGACTTCTGTTATTGCATACTACCAAACACTACCTGAGGTGCCATACTGTACTTCTGACTGAGCTACGTGCTTAATTGTTTGTGTTATTCTGATAATCTGGTTCTGAAAATATAGTATATTTGTCTCCATCTAGATTGGAACTGCGGTCTCTGGCTAGCATTTAACCAACAGTGCTGCAGGGTGCTGCTGCCGAACCATCACGAATTTACATCCAAGTAGTCTCCGAATTTTTCTCTACGGGAAGCTCTGATACAGGGAAACTAAAATAGTCTATGTTTTATATAGAAAAATTATCCATAAATGTATAGTTTATTGTTTGGCGTATTCTGATGATCTGTTTCTGCCTCCACGGATATTCGAGCTCGGGTATCCGACTACTAGGGCCAGCGCTGCCTTATACCTGATGGTCGACAGAGGGGTTCGAAACCCTCAGCGGTACATCATAGTATAAATTAGTAAGCGGACACGCTAACCTCTAAGCCACGGCCGCGGGCTTTGTTTTGTAAAGGTAACCCAACCGGATTGTGGAGTCATTTGTTTCGCTCAACAGCAAATCACTGGCTGGCTCCGGTGAAAAAAAGTACTCATCGGTTGACTGATTATGTTCTCCCTTCATCCATCAATGCATTAAGGTAATCAGTTCATCGAGTTGACTGTTAACTTAAAAAAAAAAAAATGATAAATGTTTTAATTATTATACCGATGTAGGCGAAAACCCAGACGCATTAATTTTGACTGGCGTTACAGAGAGCTTCGTTCATGGTGAACGCTTTTTTCGAATCAGCGAAAATGGGGAGATTTGACTTGAAGACTTGTCTCACTGTCATAATGCTTGCTATTATAGGATCGGGTAAGTTTTTGTTAAGAGATAAATGAATGTAGGCCTACTTTAAACATACATGCTTATAAAGCACAATATGGGTCAAATCCACTTAGAATATAACAGAATATGTATTGCTGGATTAACTCATAAATTGGTTTGTCTGCTCATCACAATTGATTTAGTATGTCTTATTTATATGGCTTGTGATGTCTTTATAAATCGTCATATGCTTCTCCTATATTTGTCCTGTCTTGTCTTTGTTTGTTGCCGAGAGTGTACGGCTTTAGACTACAAATAAACAGACAAACAAACAAGCAAACCAATTTCATATATGGGACGCCAGCCAATATCAGAATATTGGGTTACCTCTTCATGGATCGCGAAATATTTCTAAAATTGTATGTAGCTGGCTGCATACCCTGGGCCACGAATGTATGGCGCCTTGAGTTGATTAACTGATTAAGTGGTAACCTGTGGACATTTGTATGGTTGGAGTTACCGGTCTTGCCAAATTAATCCCCACCCCCTGTCTCATTTCAAACACATACTTCCCAACACACGAATGGTATTCGTCGAAATACTGGACAATCCGAGATAAATAGAATGGGCGCTGTGAAATAATAATCGGTATCAAAATTGAGACGTTGCTTTATGGTATAGAGAAATTGCTTTGGGGATTTAGTTCTGACACTAGCAAAGTTTCACTCTATTATTATTATTCTCTTTAAAAGGGTACCAGTGTATCTGTATTGAAAAGCAGCTCGCTAATTGGCCTATATATATAGAAATATAAACATAGATCTATCTCCTGTCTCTTACCCAAATTCTAAATGAGATATTAACAGGGTAATTATGTTTATGTCGCTGTATAAAGCATTGCAAGCCAGGTTTAAAAAAAAAAAAATGTAATACTCAACAAAAAAAGCTGAGCTTGATTTCAATCCCAATTGAAATTCAGATACGTGCTCGGTAGACAGACGACCTAGAATGATAATGTATACATTGCGAGATTCAAGTTGTTTGTGTAAGAAAGATGATCATCTCGCTACTTTACGGTCCTGCCTGTTCAAATAGCTCGTCGTAGTCCTTTATCTTCAGGAGACGGTCGTGCTATGCTGAATATTGAGAAAGGGGAAGTTCGAGGAATTGAGGCGGCCACAATTGGCATTTTTGGCCACATTTGGTGGCCACAATTGAAGCCTAATTTTGTTGGGTTCCTTGACTCATGCTAAATGCACGCGGAGTAGGCCTACACACCATATGGGAAACGGTAATGAACTCACATTTTGGACCGCATGCCAATTTCACGGCGACGCTATCTAGCATCACGACTTTTTGGCTGGAACTTTTTGGCCGCAAAGAACCAAAACAGGATGACAGTTCAGTTAAAAGTGACATTTTCGCACTCAACTTGTCACAGAAATGTAGCTCAAACTAGCGACACAATGACTACCTGACCGCAGTCGTGTTCACATTCCGCGCATTACAGGGGAAGACCACCCAAAAACCATATTCTATAAATAAGTAAAACTTTTTTGTGTGTACTACAATACATTGATTTCCATTTTCATAATCTGATCGTAACTCTGGTGATCATTCATTAAAGATGATCACAAGTACCAGTTGAGTCATCAAATCCTGTGCTGCTAAGTTTTCCTGCACTCTGGTTGGTCAGCCAATTTTGAACTATCCAATGATATACCAGTGAAGTCTGTTGTACACAGGATTTGATGACTCAACTGGTTCTTGTGATCCTTTTTAATGAATGATAACCAGATTATGAAAATGGAAATTTGTGTATTGTATTACACACAAAAAGTTTTACTTATTTATAGAATATGGTTTTGGGGTGGTCTTCCCCTTTAAGGACAACATTCCGTTCAAGCGCGCGTGATACTTGACAACTTTTGCTAATGCACCTCAAGTTGGGAGTAATTTGTTAGACATTGACTCGTAAGATACACCCTGGCCATCTTGTTCTAAACGTTTTCCATTTGATAACTATTGATTAATGATAGCTAATGATTGATCAATGATAGCTAATAATAGATAATGATTGAACAATGATAGCTAATAATAGATAATGATTGATCAATGATAGCTAATAATAGATAATGATCGATCAATGATAGGTAATAATAGATAATGATTGATCAATGACAGCTAATAATAGATAATGGTTGATCAATGATAGCTAATAATAGATAATGATTGATCAATGGTATATAATAATAGATATTATGGCTCGAAGGCCTGGCATGGGATACTTGATTAGTTGATTAGGATCTTATTATCGGTTTATTTTAACAGTGGGGAACCACATTTTTTCTGTGGTCGGTACAATGTTTAGAGGCATACTCCCTACAAGGAATTCATTCCACTATCTTTGGGGTACAAAGTATAAACAAATTCAAATCCACTGCGTCTTAATTGTCTTTTGTGGACCACACGAAGCTGTGAACTTAAGTACTATTGAGCCGTTTTTGCGGAATAGAAAAAGAGAAGTTGGGGGCATATCTAATATGCGAATGGCCATTTCCATTACATTCATCGCTTATAATATAATATAATATAATATAATATAATAATATAACTTTATTTCAGACACAGGTATATACAAGGTCCATAATGAGGTAGGCTACACTAAATGTAGCAGAGGAA
>JARFOD010144474.1:0-12889 GCA_031763545.1 Mopalia muscosa | reverse complement strand
CATTCTTATTATTTCCCCCGGTGTCGATTCATCTGTTTTCATTCCACACTGTAAAAAATATATCTGTAAATTATTTCTTTGCGGCTCTCTTGATTTATCTTTGTTTGAGAATGAGCAAATATTTGCATGTGTGCATAAGTACATAAAAGACACAGGGGGATTTGTGATCAGCTTATCATTACGAAAAACTGTTCTATACTTATATATGTTTTATAGCAACTAGGTTTATGAAGTCATACATGTTAATGGTGCCATTATGTTCTGTAACGCAAAGATTTTTCATTTCATTTTCTTTTCTTCTTTCTTTATTTTTTAATTTTTTAAATTTTTATTGTATTTATATATTTGTTGAGGAGATCCCCTAGTGGCCTTGTGGCTGTGGGCTATCCTCTATAAACAAATAAAGAATTAAATTATATTTAATGTTACAGAGTTGTATCTTTAAACAAATCGTTCAGGCATCACTTTCTGTATTACACAAACAAACTGTATTTAGTGTTACAGAGTTGTACCCCTAAACAAATCGTTAAGGCATCACTTTCTGTATTACACAAACAAACTACATTTAGTGTTATAGAGTTGTACCCCTAAACAAATCGTTAAGATATCTCTTCTGTATTACACAAACAAACTGTATTTAGTGTAACAGAGTTGTACCCCTAAACAAATCGTTAAGGCATCATTTCTGTATTACACAAACAAACTGTATTTAGTGTGACAGAGTTGTACCCCTAAACAAATCGTTAAGGCATCACTTTCTGTATTACACAAACAAACTACATTTATTGTTACAGAGTTGTACCCCTAAACAAATCGATAAGGCGTCGCTTCTGTATTACACAAACAAACTGTATTTAGTGTTACAGAGTTGTACCCCTAAACAAATCGATAAGGTATCTCTTCTGTATTACACATACAGGCTATATTTAATGTGACAGCGTGGTACCCCTAAAGAAATCGTTAAGGCAACTCTTTTGTATTACACATATAGTGGTAGACCTAAACTATTCATGCTAAAAACTTTAAATTTGTACCATTGTAAAGAGCAGAATGCGATCTAGTGAAACCGTGCATCATTTTTTAGAATTTCGTTCTATATTTTTAAAAAATTTTCAAAAAAGTTTTATTTTACATTTTGACAAAGAACCCACAAGGATCGTTCTTATCAAAATTAAAAAAAAAAAACAATTGCCCTTTTAAGGACCATTTTACACCGTCAACTAATTTATTGAGTCTTATCGTTATTGCATTTGACAAATAAACCATGAAAACAGCCGTCTATTTTTTTCTGTTGAAGTACGGTACTGTCATCATATAACGCCGACCAAATAACCATGGTGCATTTATGGTCTATTTCAGGATAGGTTTATCTTTCTTATTCACAATTCTTTAAAGCAATTTTTTTTTTGGTTTCAAATAATTTGCGGTCCGTGGCCTTATCTTAGTGGTAGCGTGTGCTCTTACTAATCCTATTTCAATTTACATATTACAGGATCGTGTCCATCTGTCGATCATCAGGTATATGAGTGAGTCACAAGATGTGACTCTAGCAATCGAGGAGAGTGTTTTCACAAGGTTTCCTCCCGGTTTCCACCGTAATGAGGCAAGGAACAGTGTGTAGTGGACAATTTGTCGTAATTTAAGTGAAATACTCTTGAGTACGATGTTAGACCACAATCAACAAATAAACAATCAAATAATATGTGTACAATTCCGATCTTTCCTAACCTGTACATTTTTACCATCCCTTCATGTATATATTGTGAAATGCAGGTAACACAGATTTCACTATAAAATTTGCAAGAGCTGCAGTGAATCTATTAACATCAATAAGTCGGTTTGTTTAATTTTGCAGCAAACACTGTTTGTTATCATTTATAGTCAAATTTTGTCATTTAAATTAATGCTCTTCAGATTCAAATATATTTTTATTCTGGTATTGATATCAAATGTGAACTTAATGAACTTAAATAAAAACAAATGTTGAACGCTTAAACGCCACAGTACCCTAACGGGTATACCACGCATAACCAAGTAGAGTAAGGTCGTTAATTTGCGTGCAATCGATGATAAACTGGGTGGTCGGCTTCAGGGTTTATTTCTGATTGGCTTAATTTAGGATGAAGAGATGTAGGAAACGGATATAGATGACTTCTATTAGACTGTATCAAACAAGATCCTTCGCTAAAATCCCAGCAAATCAGCTATTTGGACTGAAATGAATCGCCTTTATTATTGATTTTTGGATGGTGTTGTATACTTGTATACTGTTGTATAGGTGAAATCCAGTTAATCTATAGAGATACATCGAGTTACCGGTGAATGTTTTGGGTGTTGTTTCCATAGGGATTGTACTCCTAGTTGTCTTTAGATGTTAGTTAAAGCTGTCATTAGTAGAATGTCAGCACGTGATCGACCTAATCTGTAATTCACAGTGCTATTCGATTTCTAGATCACATGAGTTTTCGACTTAAGTTAGTCTGTAAGCCATTTATTTATACTCTTCAATAAAAACTGGCACTTTACCTGAGGCTCTTGTATAGCAAAACGGTACATGTAACCAGTTTCCATATCTATCTTCGCGAAGGGCCAAGAACACTGGTTGAACAAATAGATCCTTGTAAGGTAAGTAGTTATGATGTAACGAAAAAACAGGGGATTTAGTTTAAACAAATGTCTCCCAATAAGTCAGCAGAAATAGTATGAACTTCGTAAGTGCGGTTAGCATAGTTAAAGTTGGTACAAGTATGTGGTAATGTTCTCGCTATGGACCAACGGCAGCTGAGGCTATTTGTCCCGAAAAGCGCACCATAATGGTGCTGAAGTCAGCACCTTGTGTGGCCACTGTGAGCTGCAATCACTGCGCGACACCTCCTTGGCATAGACTGAATGAGTTTTTGAATCCGGGTACGTGGAATCCTAACCAATTCTCCATGCAGTACATGGGACAGTTCCGGAAACGTTTGAGGCGCTTGGTTACTCTGGAGTAAACGTCTGTCCAGTTTGTCCCAAAGATGCTCAACTGGAATGAGATCTTGCGATCTTCATGGCCATGGCAACATATTAATGTTCTCATCTTCTAGGTATTCTACTGTTAACGTGTCGTATGTGGCCTAGCAGTCTTGCGGAAGGGGTCTCTTTGTCAATCTATAATGGGAAACATGTGAGGGGGCATTGCGGCCCCTGTATAGGCGTTGTCGTCCATCATGTCTCTGTAAAAGGAAACGTGACTCGTCGCCGGATCATAATCACTGCCAGTTTCTCGTGTTCAAGCCCTGTATATTCGTACACCTGCGAACGCGTAATACTCAATGTTGGCGTTGCAGAACGGGGCCAACATATGGTCTCCTTGCCCGTAAACCAGCTTCTCGAAGTCGGTTACCTATGGTTTGTGCAGATACCCGTCTCAAACCAGATACTTGTCAAGCAGTGTTCGTTGCTGTGATAGTTCGGTGACGCAAATGATGGACCCGGATGCAGCGATCTTGTGAGGCAGATCTTGTGCAGATTGGGCTCGCTGAAACCGGTCCCAAAGACGAGAAAAAGTGGTCTATGTGACGTTCATGCGCCGTATAACTTCTGACTGCGATATATCTAACTGGAGGCGAATAATCCAATGCAATTTCCATCACCACCCCAGTATTTTCCCCAAGTCAAAATCTGAATATTTCATGTCGCTTATTAAACACAAAATTAAGAAACACGCCCCAACTTGTGTTATTTATCGATCAATGTAATTGGCCATTCCAGAAGTATTGAGAAACATAATCATCCATGGTCGTGGGTTCTATTCCCGGACGCGTTTCAACCTGCAAAATTGTTCGAACTAGAATCTGTTCAAACTAAGAAAGTGTTATCCCAAAATAACGAAAATACTTTTAAACTTCACTTTCTAAAAGACAAACAAATTATTCGTCCATGGCCATTGTAAACAACAAACGATAATTTAAAAAAAAATAACACTTATTTCTGACATTTAACCTATGTGTGTCTTTTTTGACAAATTATATATATATAGATATATAAAGAT
Source organism: Mopalia muscosa (assembly GCA_031763545.1). Classification (NCBI taxonomy): domain Eukaryota; kingdom Metazoa; phylum Mollusca; class Polyplacophora; order Chitonida; family Mopaliidae; genus Mopalia; species Mopalia muscosa. The sequence continues at coordinate 8,859 of JARFOD010144474.1, read as the reverse complement.
GAAGGATGTCGATTTTGAAGAAACTGAAAATCAACGTTTCAAAACTTTGGACTGTTTTATAACTGTCTTCTTGATGCTTATTACCTTACATTACATGACTTTGGAGATCACAGATTATCTTTTCAACAATAACTGATCATTGGTTTTGTTTGATTGGTGTTCAACACCATACTCACGAGTATATTGCTTGTATGACGACGGATACTCCATTTCTTATACCGTTATAATATGATGGAAGACCAGAAGACAACCAAGGAAAACCCCCGCGATACCCACATATACCACGGGAACCACACAAACCACTATAAAGGTATGGCCAAGCAAGAACCATGACATGAACCAACCATGGAGCTCATGTGCGGTGGGTTAAGTACATATTAAGTCGACACTTCATGACGTAATCATGACTAAGTGTTAAACCAGCCAATTAAACTGCCTCATTTTATAGAACACCACGTCAGAGTTTTTGCCTCACGTCAAATTTTGTTATCTAACCTGATCTTTTGTCAAAAAGCACGCATCAGAAAGTTTTCGTCGTGTATGTTGTTCGAAATGACATGACCTCAAATTATTTGACGTTTTAGATTAGTTTTTTTTTCATGTAACACGTCAGGTATCGATTTGTTATAAACAACGAGAAGTGATACCTGCAGTGAGCGTATAATGTGAAGAAAGGTAATTACTCCAGCCCTGTGAACGATATGTTCTGGTTGATCTTCATCACGTTTTCTGTATACTTTTGTTACAAGACAAACTCTTTATATGACATTTGCGGTGGGTTATGTTATTGGATGAAAATCTAATCTTACAAGTCAAATAATTGGAGAACACGTCATTTGGAACAACAGATATCACCGAAAATTTCTGATGCATGTATTTTGACCAAGCTCACGTACGATAACATAAACTGGCGTGACACAAAAAATTAAACGTGATTCAAAAAATTTATAAAAATTTCTTCTTTGAAATGAGACGATTTCATTGGCTGGTTTAACACTTAGTCACTTTTACACACTCACGTCATATAGTGTCGACTTATGACGCACTTGGCCCAACATACCTAAAATACATGTATAACCAAACAGGCCATCATAGTGCTCGGTATTTATGCTGGGAAAGTTTTGTAGCCTTTAAAACTGAGTTTCTCAACTCAGAATATTATGTTGGAAATGTTAACACGAATAACACAGAAAGTCAAATTGTAATTTCAATGATTCGGGAAACACAAAACTTGGGTCAAAAATAATCTCCGTATTTCCGAGGTTGTTAAATTTCAGGCCCATACATTTGAAAGAAGGACCAGTTGTATGGTTGGATATCCGATATGCATATTCTATCTTTATTATACATATATGGAATTCTTTTTCACATATGTGAATTTCTTTTTTAAATATGTCAAATAAACGACTTTATTTTGCAGATGCTAAAAGCATAACAGCACCCAAGACATAATTCTCCCCCCAACGGTCTATATTTTCCGACAATAAATTTTCGCTAAAACTACAATCCGATCACAAGCACATTCTGAGTTTGAGATCCTGTTTTTGTAAAAGTTGATTTTCTTTTAACATATCTTCAGAACACATATGTTCAGTAACACTAATAATTGGATTTAAAACAATCCCCTCTATGATGGTCTCTTAAGAGGATCTGCTTGTTAGACTGTGTTAAAATATAATCACTGTATTATGCTTAAATTAAAATATAAAGTTCAATTAATAGACAGGCATATGATGGGAGGACTGAGAGACCTTTATAAAGCAGCAGTGGCGTTTTTGGCGGCTAGTTACTGTTTTGGTGCAGAGTTTCGTCTGGGTTTTATGGCCAATATGACCCACCCTAACATGGGCTTCTATACAGGGGGCGCTGTACCATTTATGGCCTTGGACCGAGCGCGAGCTGACGGCTTGCTGGGAAATAACACCATCAAGTATGTATTTCAAGCATTTGCCGTTCTTTCAATGTATACCAACGCGAATCATGAGATATGTTATAATAGAACTGTTATTATCTCCCAATTCTGGGACTCGTTTCACAAAGCTATATTAGCTTACATTGACAGTGAAACTAACCACTTTGTCTTCAACAGTACTAGTGGTCGTCTTGGTTTTCACGTTAACCACAAGCTTGGATTGCAACACATCTGTAAAATAATTATGTTCTGCATTAAGAATACAAAAGTGTTTGGTCTTAAAAGTTCATTCACATATTAAATCGTTTGAAAATAAGGTTTTGTGAAGATGTTCCGCTAGAGAACGATCGGCGTCACGGCGTTCTAGTGATGGATCGCTCATGACTGTAGTTGTTAATGTCGTATATAAGGCCACAGCCGCTTAATTGGCTGCCTGACAAACAACTTTGTCGGTAACTAGTCCTAGTCATTCTAAAATATAATCAATTCTACTTCCTACGTCGATACATTGACTCAAAGATACACCCGGGCCATCTTGTTTTGCACTAGTTTTATTCGCTGGTCTGTGGCATACGTCACCCAAAATATTGTCGGAAATTGGCCAAGCGGCATAGCGTGCCAGAGTTGTCTTAGTCTCGCCCACTATAGATACTCTCGCGAGAATACGATTGAAGTCATAGTACGTATGAAGACTGAGACTGGAAACAGTTAGTAGAAGATTTTAACTGGATGTTTTAAAGTAAACCCTGTTCTGTCAAACTTTGAGAAACTGGCATGCTTTTATCAGAGGGTACGAAGAACGGGTTTCTATATATCCGATGATTAATAGCTTTAAGCACTTGGAGAAGATTACCTTTCCCACTTTGTCAAAACACTACAGATGTAAGGGCTATGCTAGCGTCAATTTTTGTTGCAATACACTGCAGCCATATACGTAAAATACCGTGAAAACACAATCAATAAATCATCCAAAAAATCAATCAATCAATCAATGGGTCAATTAAAAAATAATTTCCGTGAATCTTATAGTCATTTAGCAAAGGCTCAATACATGCATAGTTAAATCCTCCCGCATAACATGAATATAATTCAGTATTTCGATTTTTTAACAGGAAACAGCTATCTAAATGCCATGTTTTTTCTACCGTAAATCTTTTGGATATCTGTGTTCATAGTTCTAGTATGCTGTTTCGCCTTGTTGAAAAATATGGCAGACAAAAAAATCTTGGCTTAAATGTAGATGACAAAAAATTGTTGGCTCAAATCTTTATTTAGACATTATAAAAGGAAGGCAATCGGTCCCGTATTTAAATCAATCAAACACTAATTTACAATTAATGAGCGCACATATAACCTTTAACCTGGTAGGGTTGAATTGTCCTAATAGTTCAAGTTAAAAATAAAAAAATCAGTTTGTACTTACCTCCGATTTCGATGTATGTCGATTTCAACCTATCTCTAATTTATAAACCTTTTTCGAAAACCCTGGCTATATCCATAGCGATTCACTTTCTTTAGTACTCTCCCGTTCCCTTCTAGTTCTATTCTTTTTCAGCGCTTCCGAAAACGTCTGTTTAAAGGACTAATTTTGATTGGTCAAGCTAAGTAAGGACTAAAGAAACATACCATTGATTATGGTATTTGATTGACAACTTTACAGCTACTAAGCAACAAGCGGTTGTGACCATGATCATGTCACCCCACGTGACTTTCAGATTTGAATGAATGTAATATAAGTTTTTCGCTTACAAAAAGTAAACTGTCAGAAAATAAAAACTATTCTGAAATTCATTTCATAACAGTAGCACTAAATTGTTCACAGAGGGGGGTAAATGTATTAACATGGTATGGCTATCCTCAACATAAAGTCTCTAAACTAATATCTACGTTTACCCATAAGAAAAACAATTACATTGAATAAGAAACTTTTCGATTCCAAAAGTTTTTACCAGATTGCCATATACTGGGTAATATGGATCAAATATTGCCTAAAGAACAGTTCGAGAACTAAAACGTATCGGTTTATATGTCCTTGCTTTAAGGATCAATATATACATGTACGGAAAATTATCAGATGCCTAACCTAAAAGATATAAGAACCCTGTTCGTATACGATTAATAAAATTTACAACCATATGTAAAGTTCTGGAATCTTTTATTATTTATATAATTTTTTAATGTTAATTACATTAGCTGACAATTAAATGTCTACCCTTTTCCTAGCGTGACCAGGCCACGTGACCCGCAGCTTACTAACGTTTGGTTTGCAGCTATGATGCTGGTTTACAGGGCACAAATCTGCTATATGTATGTGTTAAAATAAACTGGGACACTCTGCAGGTTGTGTACTAAGAGAGCAGTCTTTTCATGAAACTTACATGTAAAACTTAGATGATCTCCTGACGCTGCTATAAATCCCTTAACAGCGGTAGAAAAACCTAGAAAAAAAGTCTTCCAAACCAACCAACCAATCATTCAATAAATTAATCTACCAGCCAACTAACCAAGCAGAAAATCAGTAAATGAATAAATCAGTAATTGAATCAGTTAATTAATAAACTTTTCAGGATTTTGTTCAGAGATGACCAGTTTAATCCTAAAGTCTCCATGGGTCACGTGATCGACTTATATGAGAAGGCAGAAGTCGACGGTTTTATAGGTGTGGGATCTTCACCAGGTAAACCTAGGTTATACATGATCTGTCAGTTGAAATATGGTCGTTGAGATTTGTTCTCCTTTGACAAATCTTTGATCAGTTAAGTATATTTTTTTCCTTTGGTTATGTGAGTAGGTAGGCTACATCTCATGCACATATGCCTAAGTAACATTTCCTCTACAGCTAGGATACGGCGGCCATTTAATTGCTATTGGTCATATACCTGAGACCCCACCGCCGCTGGGACAAATGTGACTTAGGTATAAGTGACGAAGTGAAAGTTAATAACTGCGACAAATCGAATCAGATTGGATTGGGATGAAGGAAGCTAATTATACTAGCAAACACTATGTGTTTTTAAAGTTGATCTGATTTTAGCTTTAGGATTAGCCTGCAGAGTGTTTATTTCATTTAGGTTTTACGCCGTAATTTATATTTTGTCACTCATGGCAACACCGGGCAATCGCAAGACAGGACAGTAACTAGGAAGATAATCAGAGGACGCAGTTTTTTTTATTTTGGACAAGTTCTTTGGTATACTGCCAAAGCTATCGTAGCGCCTTCTGTTGTTACTTAAGTTTTTGCAGCAAACTTATTTAAGCTTTATCAATCAAACAAATAAAATATAATGAAGTTAAAATTAGGTTATTATTTGCTTATCTTTTAAATAGCACTAATAATACATGTCCTTCGCCTATTGGGGTGGCGCGCCGCCATGTGAGTGAAATTACCTTAAGTACGACATTTAACCTTTATCAAATTAAATATTTAGTGAAAATAATGAAGTTAAAATTAGATTATATTTTGCTTATCTTTTAAATAGTAACAAATGAATACATTCCCAATCAACTGGGCTGGTACACGGTCGTGTGATTACCTAAAATACTACATTTAACTCTAGTCAAGCAAAAAAACAAAATCCTAAGTCATATAAATCACAGATTGAGAAGAATGAAGCAAATATGAATCTTCAAAATATCTTACAACAAAGGAGGCACAAGTTGTGAACTTTATAATGTGATAAAACAACTGAAACTTTCACAAAGATTGAAGCCCTCTGGCTAAGAACAGTTTGTTTGAAGAGTAGCAATACTGTATTTACTTAGCACTGGAGGAATATTAACTTTCCAACATTATGGAAACGCTTCACATCTTGGTTGTCCTAGTGTCACTTATTGTAGGAATACACTGTCCTTATATTAGTCAAATACCCTCAAGCATGGCACAAAACACCAATCCATCAATCAATCATTCACAAAGATTGACTGGTTAACTATTTGTTAATCTGAGATAAAAGTAACCAAATAGGAAAAATGTGTCATAATAAATACAGTTATTGAGAACTGTGAACTTATATTATTTGGTGTTTGATTGAGCTGTCTGTGTAGTTTTTTAAAGTGATCTCTGCAAATGATTCCGCGGTCTTTTGGACACTTTCTTCATGAGACTAAGGCATGGCTAATCAGTCTTTCTGTAGATTAGCCTGTTTTGTTGGAGAGGAGAAAATCCATATCACTGAGGAGCTGATATGGAGATCTTGAGAGCTGTGACGCGATTGGGATTTTACTCTGGGTATTTCTAACAAAGATGTGTGGAGAAGGACTCGTGAATTATTAAAGAGCCATGGTAATAGAGTGGACAGATCACACAAAGTTCTTAATTTACAATGTTGTAAAGGCCTTATTAATTTGACGTAAAAATCCAGTTTATGGCTTCTCTTTAGGAACCTTAAGGCACTTTGTTTGTTTATTGAGCTAAGTGATTGCTCATTTTAAGTACTATAGTCAGATATATAACCACAACTACTGTTATGTGAAAAGCGTACCAAAAAAAAAAAATTATGAACATGAATTCAGATCTGGGAGAGATCTTTGAATAATTTACCTAACAAACAATTTTCTGGAAGAACTGATTAGGATTGTAGTACTATTTTAAATATAAAATATCAACCAATGTGATGACTTATGGCATCAGATTGATGTTTACCACCATGTTCCTAATAGTATGTGAATATTTGTGCAGGAAGAAAATATTAAATTATTAGAATATTATGGTTACCCTATTCAGATATAGATTGAACATTAGGGTAGGTGACAATTGTCAGGAAGAGCCAATCAGAAATCGCTGGTATCTTGTGGATTCCTGTAGGCAGAAATCACTTGATAATTTGATAGATGACACTGGCTATATCTGGGATGGGTCTGGAAACACAATACAGGACAGGTTATCGTTCAAATGTTTTAACATCATCAATTTATTAATAATCTTGTGGGCAAATTACGATTATCTTATGGTTCATGAGATATAAGCTGCAAATGGACCCTTCATGACTTTCAGAAACTTGGATGATTTCTTACAGGGATACTGAGTTTTCTTCATGATGATTCTACCACCTGTCGCATACTAGTGGAATAAGCTTCTATATTATGTACAACTGGAGAAAAAAAAAACCCTTAACTTAAATCCTTCAAATTTTTTATATTATTCTTTAACTGTTAAAAATATAAAGCTCTTTTTATTATGTTTTTAACAATTTCACAATAAAGTATAAAGAATGCAAGAATACACTCTGAGTAAGCGTAGACAAAATCTAATGACTGCAAGTTTTGTGATGGTTTTAATGGTTGAGTTCTTATTATGTCTGGGTTAAGAATTAGAAGAATGGCTCCCCAGGCTTATTGATTTAAAGAAAAATTTAACTGTACAAATATCACCTTACAGAGAGATTAACAGGACTATACACATGTCACACCTCACTTAAAGGATTAAGAGACAATACTGTATCATAGGATCTTTGCCTTAATGAATCACTGTTTTTGTCAAATTTGATGTTTTTTCATACATATTATAGTAGGCCTCTGTCTAAGGGTAGTTTGTTTGGAGAATGACAATGCAGTCTTTTTATTAGCACAGGAGAAAGATTAACTATTCAACAGAATAAAATCAACTCACATTTTATGGTTGTGCTAGTGTCAATTATTGTTGAATACACCAGCGTCATATAAGTGAAATACATGTACCCTTCAGCATTGCGTAAAATCCAATTAATCAATCAATCAATTCATGAAAAAAGTTCACCTTCTTGTTGATGATTGTTATTGGTGGTGGATTTGCAGAGGGATTATGAGGTTACCTTCCGAATTTCTATCACATTTGAGTTACTCAGAGGGATTATGAGGACAATCTGTCATCATATTTGTGAATACTATCTAGTATGATGTTGAACTCCCAGTCCAACAAATGAACACGTGTATATGTTTTATTTGAATTATCCATTGAGATTGTATGCATCCAGCTGAAAAAATTCCTGTGGATTGCCCATGGTCAGCATAAAAGGATATCCTCATCAGAGAGTCTGTTGTTATAAATCTACTGCAGGATGGTTATAATTAGTTCTTGATCCAGACAACTTGTTAAATTGACCAGCGCTTTTATTGAATTAGTCTGCTGGAGGACTTGGTAAGATTCAGAACAGACTCATGACAGCTCATGGCTGTTAATTGAAGATAAGTATTCAGTCCTGACAACTACTCGACAAAAGAAAAAATAAATATGCCCAGCAAATAGCCAGAAGACAAAGCGCTGACATTTACAACTTTCTGAAAGTGTCACAGAGATACCATAAATCCAGTCCGTACCTTTAAGTTGACTGAACACGGGGAAATACCTTGAACATTTATAGAATACAAGTAGGGCCTATGTTGCATGTGTTTAGGCTATATAACTGGATTATGTTCAGAACAGAAAATAAACCACAGATATAATTCGCCTGTTGAATAAATTGACAGATAAATAGGCCTTATCATGTGACCAAGACACCTGCTCCTTTCACTCTACCTATTCTTAGACAGAAACCTCTCACCAGAAGTCTGACATGTTGACATTAAAGTTCAATGATGACCTTCTGGCTTCTACTGGTTAATATTGAAAATGGATGGTATCAAGTAGAGATGTATCTGATTCCTTGCAAATCTTTGAGAAAAACTGGTTGCCTGTCCCTCTGTTTTGATGCTGTTTGTTCAATTTCATTCTCTGAACAAGTTTTTTTTTTTTTCAAAATAAGAAATGTATGAGTTTTTAACTTGGGAACCTTTTTTTCATGTTTTAATCTGATAGGTATGTTTGTGCTGTTCACTGATATCTATATCGATAATCGACTCTTGATTGGAGAATTACCATATCCCCAATTTGTTAAAATGTATTGTGTAAGTTTTAGTTTTGTAGTGACATAAACCTGTAATTGGCAGCCAGGTTGAGTGGGGCTGTAGAAGTGTTGGAAGCTTTGATAAGG
>JARFOD010144473.1:7490-27010 GCA_031763545.1 Mopalia muscosa | reverse complement strand
GTACACATGTCTACCCTGCACTCCCTAAAGTACACATGTCTACCTGCACTCCCTAAAGTACACATGTCTACCCTGCACTCCCTAAAGTACACATGTCTACCCTGCACTCCCTAAAGTACACATGTCTACCTGCACTCCCTAAAGTACACATGTCTACCCTGCAGTCCCAAAACTACACATGCCTACTAAGCAGACTTTATATGTTTGACCAACAGGTCCAATGTTCGTTTAGAAGGAGCTGGCCGATTAACACATTCACGGTTCACTTATTCAAATGGCAGTGGCTTGTATTAGCAGTGAAGTGAATGTCTATGAGAAACCTTTCTTATGAACTGTGCATTCTTGAAAAAGAAAAGATGTCAAGCCTACTTTTGTTTTTCAAAATGGGACAGTTAAAAGGGTCGTCTCCTAAGTGCAGGCTGAAAATAGTTTATAGTATTATAGTATTGCTCCTTCAGCTGGTTCTGAGATAATTTCCTGTTGCCCCGGTGCTCTGGGAGCAAAACGCAACACATGAGTACTTAGAAAACACAGACCCTCCGTTCAAATGTGGTTTAAATGTAGAAGTGTTAATTTAACTTATGACCTGCATATTTTACAATATTATCAACAAACAGACATTTTAGCTAGGGTCTGTCTCCTAGATTTAGACCGTCACCAAAATGTTTCTTGATTATAATGTGGAAAAGCTTGTGGCATAAGGTTAAATAACACTACTAGCTTGAAACCTCGTTAAAACTGAGGGTTTGTGTTTCCTAGGTCTGTTTTACTGGAAACCTGACAAGACATAGTTGATCTCTTAATGATGTGTCTTGTCTATTATGGTTGTTTTGTGCAATAAATCTACAGAATGGCTGGCTGGTTATTTTTTTTTTCTATAATGAAACCTAGCCTCAGGAAGTGATCTTGTTTAAAACTATCCCTGGGAATTTTTAATGTAAAGTGGTGCTTTTTCTGGCTATAATTGTATGCATAGGAATTCAAGAAAAACCTCTAATAAAACTTGATGTTTTTCAGTTTCCCACTTTGATGCCAAAGGGATAACCCGCAATGTATAGGTAGTTTACTGAATGGTAAATATATCAACATTATTTTTACCTTCTTTAGGTCTAAGTAATGAAGTCATTCACTATTAGTTCAATTTGACCTAGGATGAGTATGTAGAGGGATTAGAAACCCCACTACCATTTAATTGGTAAATGTGTTATTCAGTAAGCTCGTTCCAAACAAAACACTGGGCATGTGTTGGTCAAGCATATAAAGTCTGTGCAGTGGGTCAAGCTAGCACTTACTGGCACTCCCTAGTCCCTACACTGCACATGCCTACTATTTCATATGTTTGACCAACAGGCCCAATGTTTTGATTGGAATGAGCTAGCCGAGTAACACATTCACAGTTCACTGATTCATAGGGTAGTGGCGTTCCTAATCCCTCTTCATACTCGTTCCACATATCACAGGTCCCATTGAAATGAAATCACTGCATGTAATTACATTTTGTAAAATCTTATTTGGAAATAAGCATTCGGCTGGAGGTTTTTGTTTAGCACACTGAAATAGTTTGTTGAGGCATGTCCCCTCATATGAAGAGATTAACATATTTTAACAAACATAAATCAGCAAAGTTTGCTACAGCGTTACAAAAATAACATGATTATGGAATGAACATGGCCCATACTTCTATTTTAATTAGGAACAATATTTTGATTTACAAAGTCTTGTATACAGCCAGGTTAATGAGAAACTCTTGTCAAGGGAAGCAACTCCCAGCCATGTCATACACTTTAATCTGTCTAGAAAGACAGTAATCTTTATATTATTACTCTCAATGTACCTTGTTGGGTGTGTTAGCTTTTTTTCCTGTAATAATCAGTTATGTTGTGTTAATGTAGTAAATGTATGAGAACTGTGTGGTCTCCTATACATAAACTACATTAGATATAAGTAAGCAGACTGAAAATAAAATGTGGAATACCACATATGTCCGCAGAAGCATTTTTTAGGAATCTGACGGACTGTTTTATAACCAATTTATTCAGATCTTTTAAATACATGTTGTTCAAGGAAGAATGTCTGAGTTTCCAAACAAATTAAGCATGCATTTGAAAGATACAGCTAAATTAATATTTGCACATGTATGTTTTTTAAGTACTTTAAATACGAAATGAATTGCATCATATACATTAGACATTAAAATAGTATATGTAGAAACTGTCTGATGCCATTGACTGCAAAGTGTATGTTTTAGAATGCAACAAAAATGTGCAATTCATGTGAGCAGACCACACTAATTTATAGTATTGCTTCTGCAGCTGGTTCTGAGAGAATTTCCTGTTGTCCTGGTGCTCTCTGAGCTAAAACAGACCTAGAAAAAAAGACCTTCAGTTTAAATGTGGTTTAAACCTAGTAGTGTTAATTTAACATTATGACACAGGATTTTTTTGCAATATTATCAACAAACAAACATTTTGGCGAGGGTCTGTTTTCTAGATCTAGACACTCACCAAAATGTTTGTTGATTATATTGTAGAAATGCTTGTGGCATAATGTTAAAGAACACTACTAACTTGAAACCTAATTAAAACTGATGATTTGTGTTTTCTAGGTTTGTTTTACTAGACACCTGGCAACACATACTAAGCTGATCTCTTAATGATTTTAGTCTAAATTGTCTATTATGATTGTTTTCTGCAATAAATCTACCCCCGTGAGGGAGCGGGTTGGCCATGGCCCTGCAGAATACTCCCTCGGCTTCCTCGGTCGATTGTAGGAGGCGAGAAAAGAGGTTGCTTTCTGTTGCCCTGGTGTTTGCAGAGCTAAAGGGTAACGGGAAGCGAATTGGTTTGTGGTGTTCTGTATTTGTGTCCGTTGTCATATACGTGAAATACCCTTGAGTAGGACGTTAAACACCAATCAAACAAACAAACAAACAAGCAATAAATCTACAGACTGGCTGGCTGGGGTTTTGGGTTTTTTTAAAATTTATATATAATGAAACCTAGCCTCAGGAGGTGATTATGTTTAAAAGCTATCACTGGGATTTTTCAATGTAAAATAGTGGTTCTTTGTCGGACTATAAATTGTATACATACTAGGTACTGAATATTTTCTATTTCATGATACTGTCATTTTTTCATGTCATAATTTATGGTTTTTTTTAAAGACATTCATTTATTAGCAGCCTGTAAAACCTTAATTGCACTTACCTATCCGACCTTCAATGTTACTACCGGTAAATTGACTCGAATTGATAATTTCTGGTCAATTTTAGCCAATTTACACCTGATGATACAGGCATATGTATCCAAAGTTGTTCTATCACAAAGCAAGTGATCTTGCATGTTAATAATTTCTTCTTTTTTTTCTTTTGATTAAGTACATTGATTAAGTTTTGAATTAAGAAGTGGGGTAACATAATTATATAATTTCTGGATAACCACTGCTTGATTTGTGATAGAACACAACGTTTCGATACATATGCCTACATCGTCATCAGTTGTAAATTGACAATTTTTTTATCAATTTTAGTCAATTTACACCTGATAATGATACAGTCATATGTATCCAGAACATGTTCTATCACAAAACAAGAAGTGATTATCCAGAAATTGTATAATTACATTATTTAACACTGGTGTACAACAATCAGTCACAACTGTTTAATTGCATTTGATTTGTGTGGAAATGTATTTGGTGTTACACATTCAGATTATGATTGATAACAGAACAGCAGTCTCAGCTATTCAACATATGGGCACTAGCCATTCTGAGGTATGCAATAAGTTAGCAAACAAAATATGGCTATGGTGTATAAAGCATGATATTTGGATTAGTTGTTTTCATATCCCTAGAGTAGAAAATACTGAGGCCGATAAAGAGTCTAGAGTAGCCAGAAGGGAAAAAGAATGGAGGCTTGACAAAAATGTATTTTCAGCATGCATAAAGCTTCTAAATATTAAACCGAATATTGATATGTTTGCCTCTCGGTTAAACTTTCAAATAAAGCCATATGTAGCTTATAGACCAGAACCAGGGGCTAGGGCTATAGATTCATTCTCATTAATATGGAGGACTTATACATTCTATGCATTTCTTCCTTTCAGTGTCATTCCACATGCGTTACAGAAAATCGAGGAGGATCAGGCATATGGGATTCTGGCTGCTCCTCACTGGCGGACACAGGCATGGTTCCCGAGGTTATGCAGCATGCTGGTGGACATACCAATCTTAGTGAACCACAGCAATCACAAACAACTTCTAACTTTACCAAATCTTTGGTCATATTTTTTTTTTTCCCAAGGTTTTTTCAAGGTAGTGCGCATGTATGTAGGCTTAGTCAGTCTTAACCCTCTAGGCCTAATGCCTTTTACCAATACGCCTGGAAGTACGGCGTAAAGGCCCGTTATTTAAAATTGTCTTTAACACACACACACACTGATTCGGTTCTGTGAAAATCGTACATTGTACCTTGATCTGCAGTTAAGCCTAAACAAAGCTATGTTTCCTCTAGCGGCCTTTTTTCTCTCTCTCTCTTTTTTTTAGACGTTGTACAAATCAATATATATTAAATAAAACTGACACAGATACTTGCGTGACCAAAAAATATTACAAAAAAACGTTTTTGCTCTGAAGATATGCTGTTTGTGAATGTCTTTTAAATAAAAACAAACAAACAAAGATATTTTTTATTGTTTAAGTCAATAAAAACTTTAGACTCGGAGCTATTTCGTAGCGTCATTTTTTTTAGGCATTATGGCTAATTCACACCGCTTAGGCTTTGTTCACGCTGGACGCCGCGCGACATGTTTAATTCCTATGTTTTCACATTGGTAAACTACAGCTCAGACAATGGCGTCACAATGCAAACGAATAACGTTCCAATGTTACGCTAGAGAAAATGCGACTGCAGTGCGACAGTCGCCTCTAGTTTAGGGATTTAAGTCTGAGTCATAGGTCTTTGTTAGGTTTTTAAATACCTCTGTCGTTATTTTGACGAGGTCTTAGTTAGGTTTTTAAGACCTCCGTCGTCATTTTGACACCGAGTCAAAACCCGAGCCGCCGCAGGCGACGGGGTTTTGACGAGGTGTCAAAACGACGAAATGACAAAACCTAACTATGCCCGATGTCGAGGTTTTAAACACCATACCAGCCCGAAAAAAGACAGAAAAAGAGCTCTCCCGCAGCTTCAAATGTAGCACAATGTATAATGCTAATTCCTCCGTCTTAGCCCTACGTCCTGCCTACCTAAACCAATGGTGAAAGTTGGAAATCGATATGCCGCTATGGCCGGCCTAAAAAAAAAACTATTTCTGATTTTTCTCTGATTTTTTCTAGATACAATGAAACCATTGATTGGTATTTTACTTACTTGCAATATTTCTTTTTTCACGGTTTTCAATCTTATTATTGCAAAGGGAGATAACTTATACGTGTCAACTTTGGCGAGAAATTAAAAAAAAACTTTATTTAAATGTCAGAAAAGAAAGAATGAGTTTAACAACTGTGATTTTTCTATCCAAAAAAAATTGGAGAAAAATCGGATATATGTTTTGAGAGGCCGGCCATAGCGGCTTATCGATTTTCAACTTTCACCATGGGTTTAGATAGGCGGGATACTGTAGGGCTAAGACAGAGGAATTAGCCATATTCATTGTGCTAGTTCTTTCAGTGCAATCGAAAGACACAGAACTTTGTTAGGAACAGTCTCACCTCAGCCAGATAGTCCAACAACCTGTGTTATACATATGCTATAACATTGACAGGTGTTATGGAAATACAGAAAACCCAAAATAAAAGAATAAGTAACAGATTTCAGAGTATACAATATCTATTCCGTATATAAAAAGCTTACTTAGGGAATAGAAATTGATTCTCAGATTGAATGTGGGCAATTAGATTGTTTCAAGCTGGTGTTTATTTGCTGATGGCTTTGTATACACTTTATAAAGATACATTCTCTAGGTGCGATTTGTACTAATGATTTCACAGGGATTCTCCTTAATTGTGGAGTTTTATATATAGGGTGATAGATTCAGAATTTGTTTTATCTGCCAATCAAAAAGCTGTAAATAGTGAGAATCCCCATAAGTCTTATTTACAAATCATCCCAGGAGAGCGACCTATAAAAGCTGAAAGTCTACCTAATTTAAGTACCAGTTACCTTGTATCTAAAAATGTTACCAAAGTGAAATAAAGTGTTTGTTTGTGGATTGGGTTTAACGTCGTACTCAAGGGTGTTTCACTTATATGACGACTGTTTATCCACTTCACACTTTTAAATGGCTTATTAAGGTGGAAAACCGGGGCGAAACCCCGTAAAAACCACCCCACGATTGCCGGAGCCACATCTTGTAACTCACTACTCATATACCTGAGGGTCGACAGACAGAAAAGTGAAATCAAACCCGAAATCATTCCATTTTCCCTCTGATATATTTTCTATGAAAGAGACAAGAGAATCCCTGTACTAAGATAACAGCACAAACCCTTAACTGTAAGGGAATGTGATTCAGATCTGTTCCAAAACTGTTGGATTCCTGCTCTGGGCTTTACATAGTACTCAACACTGTTATGTCATCCATATAGCGACTGTACAAACTTTATACTGAAAACTCGGGAGTCAAAAACAAAACATTTTCTATTAATCAAGTCTTTAAGCATACACAACTTTCATAAAAAAATTTACATTAAGATGATAAGATCTTTATAGTTTCGTTTTTAAGTTTTCAGAAGAAAAAAAAACAAGCGAATAAATAGGCTAACCACAAATACAACAGTCTATACATACAGTATGGTTACATCCGAGCATTCACTTAAAACGGGTTTATAATATTATTTGATGTAAGGCTTTTTTTATAGATGGCGGCTTTAGCCAAAGAATAAATTCAAAGGTAATGTTGAACCAGAACAATTTGGTATGCTGAATGACCATTCTGAAGAAGTGCTTGGTATTACACAGGAAGCTAACTGGTTTAAATCTTTGCAGGGATTCTAATCGACCTGAAAATATTCGAATTCACAAACCCAGCACGTTGAATTGGTTTGTTTGTTTGGGGTTTAACATCGTTCTCCAGGGCATTTCACTTATATGACGATGCGCCAGCCCAATGGTTGCTGGAGTTGGGGTCGCCCCTTCTGGGGGCCATTAAACACCGCAACATTGTATTTACTTCTATACATGTTATAACTAACGCGGTATCATCTCTTAGCTTAGCTCCTCAATGTTATAAAAAAACAATTAAATCATATTTGTAGCTGGAAAATCAAAGCAACAAACTGTACTCAAATAAGAAAGGCTAGCTCTGCAAATCTCACCAAAAAACATTATCAACATACACCTCTCAACATAAATAAATCAGAAATATTGACCACATAGTCAAAACAAAACATACAAAAAATGCCCGGAGTACTGGCAAAAACATAAAAATATAATAAGTTAATAATGCCAAACATGTAAAGTGACATTTGAGACTAGATACAAAATATAATATTATGCAAAAAACAATTTCAGCTGGACGGCCAGAGAACATGTCAAACTTTCATAGATTTTCCCTAAGAAATGGGACAAGAACAAAAAGCACACACGGTTATTGTCTTCATTTTACCATTCCACTGGTACTCGAATAGGTACACACAAAAGCTTGACTGGTAGATTAACTTTTATACCATTACACAATCTTATAACTGAAAAATGTCACAACTTAACAGAAGCCAAAGAGTTTCTTTAAAAGTTTATCTGTATTAGGGAAGGACCTCGAAAGTTGCTTGGAACAAAATATGTAACTTTTGGCTGACAAAAAGGTACAGAAGCAGGATACGTTTATTTGTAGATTTAATTTTCTTTTTGTAGTTTGATGGCATGAGAGATTCACTCAAAATGTAAATAATATAGCACTTCAAAGACAAAACAATAGAACTGTATGACACAATAAGATTAAGTAACGAAACCCAAGAGCCTTTGACAGTCACTCTCTAAATCAGACAAAGATATGACTTATCAAAAATGTACAATACTGGCCAAATTAAAAGCACTTAATTACATTTTTTTTTTAATTCCACCAACAAGTTCAAGTATGGTAACTAGCTTTTCTCGAAAATGCCACATTTTTTCATGTTTGATTTAATGTAGTTGAATAGCATTGCAAGACTATCTGCAATTTTTTTTATATTTATAACAAATTATGATCCACACTTAATGTTGATGATAAAATTTGGTTTATTTATTTGAACCAACTTTAGAACCATCCTCGGACCACTAAAGATGGTTTTAAAAAATAAACCAGAATATATAATCAGCATAACTTTTATTTTGTTTTGGAATTGTCACCTTAACCTATTAATTATATAAAAGCTGTTAATAATGTAAAAAAAAAAAAACGGTTTTGCAAACATTTATAGTATTTCTCTAAATTCAATCATACACACAAAATGTTTCATTTTCTGAAAAGCTAGTCTTAACTGCATTCGCGACCATTTTTTGTTAATGTCAGCAATCCACAGTTTGCTTTCCGGAATCTACTCTAGAAATCAACCATGTGTCTAACGATACATATAAGTGGGTGGAGTGTTGGGCATGTCCTGGGTTCGAATCCCGGTGGAGGCTAGCACATTTGTTTCTCTTCATATATTCAAAATATGTATATACATGTATATATGTATGTATATAAAGGAAGAAAAGTATTAACAAAGAAACTAAACGTATCTCAGTTCTTGCTATTAAACTAGAATAAACACCTAGTTAACACCTATTAATAAATTGTTATTAATCAATTACTAAATGAATTGGCTAAAATCAAAACCAAATTGGTAAAAATACAAATTCATTTAAGACCATTACATTGTGAAACTGTACATAATTTAAACTATGTACAATTATCGGAGAATCCATCATTAATCAGAATGCTACAAAAATACTAAGTGAATCCCAGCCATTCCATAAATTGATAAAAGGAATCTAGTTTATTTTTTCTTCTTCTTTCATAAAATGTGCATGAAAATCCACAAGATTTTCAGGCACTCTGCTACTTGCTGGGCCAGAGCTTAGGCTTAAGAAAAAATGTATTTTATCCTCTAACCAGATTAACCCTACGAATCAGCTTCAAGTTTTTAAAAACTTTCACAAAATGGCATATTTTGATAACAAACTCGATTTTTTAAATGTTTTTCGGTCATGTAGCATCTGTATCAGCTTTATTTAATATCTACTGTTTTGTATAATGTGTACCAAAAAAAAAGGAAATTTACAAATTAAATTTAAAAAACAGTTAGATGAATTTGAAATTTCGGATGTAGACATTTAGATAATATGTTCTAAGATCCCTTTCTTTGTGGGATCAGCAGTGATATCCACCACATTGTGTATAAAAATTACAACAAATTGCTCTGAAAAGCCATTGGATTTGTAACATTAAAAACTTTCTGTACTGTTTAAAGGAAGACCAGAGGGATATTGTTAGGTCATGTTAAAAGCTGGTAAGTGTTATTTATCTAGAAAAAGAAAGATTTTTTTGTTTGTTTGATTGGTGTTTAACGTCGTACTCATGGGTATTTCACTTATATGACAACGGACAAAAATACAACTGCTTCCCATTACCCTTTAGCTCTGCGAACACCAGGGCAACAGAAAGCAACCTCTTTTCTCGCCTCTTACGATCGACCGAGGAAGCCGAGGGAGTATTCTGCAGGGCCATGGCCCACCCACTCCCTCATGGGGCTATAAAAATGTAAAATATCACTTTCAGAAAAGACTAAAAAAATCAAGGACAAACTTCTAAAAAATGAGGCACTGTTTACCAGATCACATTGTGGTCTTTTAAAGATACAAATTTCTAACATGAATAGTTTTCTAGAAATATGCCTAAGAAAAGATTTAGAATTTCCAAGATTTTCCCCACCAACATTTAGTTTGAATAACCAACTTTAAATCCAAGCGATAAAAAAATAAATGGTCAAGATCATAAGAAAAAGATCTACATTGTTGTGAAATTTGATATTTTTTGAGAAACATCTGCATTTCAAGATGTTTTGAGAACATATATAGACTAGATGTTGTCATGATTTGAGAATAAAATAAAATCCATTACACAGTGAACTTTAAAAAAATGTCATAATCTTACTCTATAGGCAATATGATACAAGTCGCACAAAACCAAAAAATGTACAATATACATGTACTTATGCTTAAATAATTGATTAAAATCAGGAATAGTTCATGTCCCAACCCCCCCAATGGTTTAGAAGCATGGTTCTTTGCTTGTCTAAGAGATTGTAATCCGTGTATTCAGTGGTTGATGAGAGCAAAGCCCCATCACTACACTTAGACAACGCTGCCTTCACAGTTAGTCAACTAGCATTGATTCCAACGGGCTGAGCTTTAGCATAGCTGCATGTAATCATTGTAGACTAGTCCAGCCTTTCGTGAGGAGCTCAGTTCTAGCAGTCTCAGATCATTTGGCGCAGGAAGTTCACAGAGCGTTGACGGAACTCAACAAGGCCCGGTGAGCGTCTCATCAGGTCAGAACTGCCCATGAGTTTCCTGGACCTTTCCTTGCTACAGGTGGATTTTTTTATATCTTCACAGATTTTGTACGAGTATTCTCTTAGGATTACCCACGTTTGGGATTAAGCCAATCTACTGCTGGTTATTATGCCCTCCGAGAGCAAAGGCTTTAATCTTCCAATAACAGAAACCCTCAAGTAAAACTGGACCTTGTTCAATAGTAAGTTTCTAATTTTTTGTTTTTCGGATTGGGTATTCATGACAAATTTATCAAAGATTGTTGAAATACTGGACCAAAACAATGACAATATACAGGTATCAAATAATTATTTAATAAGGATCATTGCGTACTGCTTGAATGATTTTAGTTTGTTTTTGCCAGCTAGTTGAATAATTCTGAGTTGTAAAGATAATCCATTCCAAATTTGTTTGATGAGTTTCAAACTATAAAACAAAATTTTGTTTTTTAAAAAGCTGAATAGCTCTCTTCCATAGAGTGAATAAAAAACAATTTCTCTCAAACGATGGCCGCTATATAATAAACACTAGTGACAATAAAACAGATTTTTACAAAACCTGCCTTGGTAGATACAATTTAAAAATCAAAATAACAGTCTTGCAAACAATGAAAACAGAAAAATGATTAATTAAAGTAAAGTAGAGGAGAATTGGCATTTATTTCTTCTTTGTTAATATTTGTTGACAAAAGATAATTTTAGTGTATGGGAAACTTTTATTAGTACTATATTTTGTTTGCATAAACATTATTATAATATAATAAATATCCTTTTTTTTTTTAAATTCTGTAATTTACTTGACATGTGATCAACAGAATCAGATGGAATGGTAATAACTTCTGCACCATTTTTTGTCTGTTCTTCATCTTATTAGACACCTTCTACAATCCATGTTAATATATAAATTCTAAATAGCTATCAAGTTTTCATATATATAATATATTAAAAAAGGGTTAATAATACTGTGTAATTTATAGAGGGTCACGTTATAGATTCATATTTTCATCCATTATTGTATTGTAAAATAATACACCAACCTCAATGGTTTCCTCTCACATATGTTCTTAGACATTTAGGTAAATAATACATAAGGATGCATTTAAAGTGTCGTCGACAAATTGGGTTGCAAAGTGAATAGTGGTTTGGGATAGTAAATAATACAGTTGTTGGATTTGATAGCTAATGCTGCTTTGTGAGGAGACCTGCTGGCAATGGTCCGAGGGAACGTGTCAAGATGACTGGCTTACAATAATCCTTTGAAACCGAGCCAAATTGTTTTTATCTGTCTCTAGTATTACTACATTTTTTATTACCTATATCACACTCAAGAGTGGTTCTGCTGCCCTCAATGAAACAAAGCAAATGCTTAAAACCGTAACGGAATGTTAAGAGAGCACATTTTATTATTATTTTGCTTAAGGAAAGAAATAATCTCAATGAAACCATAGAAAAAACATTTGGCTTGTGTATAGTAAAATACCCACCCTAATGTGTTGTAATAATTATAATTTGGTAAAGGTAGTGCTTTATTACCATAAAATATTAAATATAGTATAAATGAAAGTGTAAAAAATACAGTGTATACAATGGAGTGACTTCTAAATGTAGAACCTACACACTATAAGTCTTTGATGATGCTGTAAGATACAAAGCAAGTATACGAATTATACTTCTAGGATTTTAACTGATTTCATTTTTTCAGTCCGTTTATTTTACAAAATAAATATTTTCAAAAAGTTTGGTTTAGAATTTTGAGGACTCTTGCCCCTGTGATGGTTGACGTGATGGTTGACATTTTCTTTGCACAGGTGCTAAAATAAAAAAATAAACATTGTATGAAATGGTAAATTGCAGAATTGATTTAACGAAACTATGTTTTGACAGATACAGAAAAGATGATCTGTCTGTGGTGTCTGTGTAGTGTCTTGTGATATTCCTGTCTTGTTAGTGTTTGTGCAGGGCGTCGGGTTGGAGATTGCTGTTGCCCTGCTGTTCTCACAGTTACCAGACAACATTAAAGCGCTATGTTTGGGATGTCCTTTCTTTTGCCTTGTGATTGTCATGTCTTTTCTTTGTTTGTTGCCAGTGGCTTTAATGCTGATTTTGTTCACCTTTTGAACTGTCATGCTGTCTCATCAGTGAAATAATCTCCAGTTCAGCCTAAAATTACAGCAAAGATAAATTGTTACAAAGCATAAGTGAACAAGATCACTGGACAGTTGGCATTTGTAAACAATTATCTGATAATTATGCCAGCTCTTATTCTTCTGTCAAAATATCCAATAAGTTTCCTGTGCATCAGTAATAATTCTTCAGCTGCACGGCAGAAAATTGCCATTAGGAGTCTTCTTCATATTTAAATGATCAAATAGAATTGCTCAGAGGTCAAGATATAAAACTTTGATCTGGAAATCGCTAACGTTTCTTCAATATGGTGTCTTTAGGGTTGTGTGTAATGTAAATTCACAATCCACCACAACAACAATTTCCCCATTCACAGTTTTGTAATTTGTTCACTTTAGCTGACAGATATAATAGTAATTTTGTTTTTTACAGTGTTTATGTAAATACAATGAAATTGTCACTATTCATTAGAATTTAAACTGCTATTGTAAGCGAATTTGTATAATTGCTCCTGCTAGTTCTATTTAATTATTAATATCGCGGTTCCCATACGCACATATTTCTGTAGACGTTCATCACACTTCATAGCCATTTTTCTATACTTTTTTTCATGTGTGCTATACTGTTGATAGTTTCATACAGACTCTTGATTCTTTCCTAAAATTGGAGTAGCTTGAAGTGAACAGTAGACCAAAGTCACAACTCCAATAAACGACAAGATGCGCTTGTTTAAGTTGACACTTTATGTAAAGAAAGTTCTTTTTTGTTTTTTTCAATGAGAAAATACAGAAATATCCTCTTATGGAAGAGGTGCTCTTGTTTAATTTGACACTTTATATAAGAAGTTTCTTTTTTGTTTATTTTGATAAGAAAAATACAAAAATATCCTCTTATGGAAAACATCATTTCAAAATATAATTATTTGTGGTTTTTGACATTCTAACTAGATTAAAAATGACATTTAAGAAGTTACAATTTAAGGCTATGACATTATCATGTCACTCAAGATAATTTTTCTGTTTGTTTTAGTGTGAAAAAAAATATGATGTTATTCTTTAATTAAAAACATCCTTTCAAATACATTCCAATTCAGATACAATTATGTGTGTTTTTTTCAAATATCAAAGTTTTTTCCATTCGGACACTTGCTGTGTTAAGAGTTTCTAAAAAGATGACTAGTGACACTTTAAGAAGTTGTAATTCAAGGCTGTGACAGTATTATGTAGTTACCAGCTTGTAAATGTGTTACTTAGATGTGGACTAGTCCAGTAGTTGCGAATTGTTAAGTATCTTTGACAGAGTTGTCAATATGTCTCATTAGCAAAATGCATAATTATTGGGAAATTATAGGCTCAGAGCTGGATTTGTTCATTAGCCTGTGTAATTTGCAACTTAGTTGTGGGCATGTCAGTCATTGTAAAACCATCCTCCAGTGAATTCCCCCCCGTGTAGTGTTGACTCATAGATTTTGGTTATTAGTGACCTGCTCTGGTCATTTTGCGCCCTTGTATTTGTCAAATATTCTTTTTTTTTTATTATTCAGAGGTGACAAGTTTTATTTTTGTATTTTTATAAAACTTGCAGGATTTGAATGCTATAGTTATACCAATATGTTTCTTGATAAATGAGCTTGGTGATTCGTTATGTTAATTGGAAATGCCAGTCCCAAAAAACTATTTCAAAAAAGAGATGTTGTAATTGTAGTTGAACAATTTGGAGAAAAACGAACATCACCGATATATCATTCTCCCAGCCAGTCTGTATGATAATGCTGTTTTCCCGCTTGACAGAAACCCGATAATAAGACAACGACGAATTTGAGTGTTTTTGTTTTTTTATCATGGTTTACATGGTAATCGTTTTTTGTGTAAGTGGTGTTGTAATCAATGGACATAAAATGAGAACGAGCATCCCAATCGTCTTGTTTTGTCATGATGGATTTCATGTAAATGTCAGTAAATATTTTCTGGCTGTTTGGAAAATCACTTTGGCGCTTCTTACTGGGTTCTCTGAAGAGTGCCTAAAAAGTGCTACTGCGGGAGAATTTATTGTGCTAATTTGGCTGTGTGTCCTAGTCCAGAGATGGACTGATTATTCTTCCACATTGATGAAAGCATCCTCTGGACACTTAAGAGTTGGCCAATTGATGCCTAGTCCTTTCCACAAGTCACAGACCTACTGTAAACATTCCCAAGGCTGAATGTTCCCTAGGTAATGGGAGTTCTACCTTTAATCTTTGGTTTCAACGATCAGTTTCCCATGTGTCAGTCCTGCTACACTGATATAGGATAGTAGGATTAGGAATTTGATAGTTCGAGTGACATTTTGCTATTAACATTGTTGATTTTATACCATGTGTAGAAATGTTCTGGCTGTTAAATATATATTGAGGCTTTGTTGTATTTATGTTGGATAAAACTTTATTATATAACATATTCAAATAAATATGATCTTATCTCAGTCTTGTTTGGATTGTTTTGGGTGTGGAAGGATCAATTACCCTGCATTTTTGTCCTTTATATTGGTCAATATAAGGAAACTATTACTTCTTTTTTAAAAATATTTCACTGGCTTTTATGAAACAGCTTTACTTCAAACCTTTAGTCTTAAAGATATATTTTCTCTCTCTCTGTAGATAATCGTATAAGTGAATCAATCTATCAATCAATAAATCAATCCACCAAGGATGGCACACACCTTGAACACAACATCACGGAAACATGTTATATGTGTTTGAAAAGTATTATATAATTCTATTGCTGCAGTAATATTGTCTGTGTTAAGTGAACACCACTGTCTCAAAGACAGAGCAAGGATGTGCCTTACTTTATTTTCATTCCAAATCATTTGTTTGTATAGTGTCTATTTTATTACACTTGGCACAAAGCCAGTTCCTATCGTTTTCTATTATAAGATACTTCAAATGGTGATAGAAAGCATCGCATAATTTATGTGATGTTTATCTGGAAATGACTTTATTAGCCGCTATTAAGGATCTATTTGAGTGAACCTATGGAGATTACACTCGGATTGAAATCAGCTGGGAAATTTCCCTGTAGAGTATGAAAGTTTATAATTTTTGTTATGGGCCCTCTGATACTCCTAACTTTATATAGCACATTGTTTTTATGAGAAACGGTTTATTTTTTTCTTCTTTTCTTCTTCTTTAAGGAAGAGTATGAAATGGAAAATCCATTGTCATATAGGTGAAACACGCTGGAGTACAACTTTAAACCTGATATGTTCAGATGCCTGATACAAATAACCAGGGTCTGATGAGCCCAGGCAGGGTATTTCTTGTAAGATATTAGTTGTCCATCTAACCCAGGGTCAATTTCTGGACCAGGTATGTTATACAAACCTGCCTACCCGGCATATTCTGGAGTATTTTGTAAACATAATTTATGTTGAATACACCAAAAGGCCACTAAAATACTCACAGAAATGATACAAATCTGTGCTATGCTTTGTCACAAAAATACTCATAATGGTGAGAAAATAGTTCCAGAAAGGAATTTTTTTATCCCAAATTTGCTTTGGGATAGGAAGGTCTGGTTATTAAGTTTGATACTCAAAAAATAGTTTTATTAAGGAGTTGTAAATACTGAACTGAATGGTATATTCAGGGAATGGTGAAAGGCTTTATAGCCTGGTTTATCATATATTCAGTGATGGGATGGGGTAATCTACTATGTAGGCTTTTTAATGTCAGATTCTCATTTTTATGATAGATTGAGAACTCACTTGGATCTACTCTTCATTATGCTATATTTTGTTAAATTTTTTAAAAGTTAATCAATACATGCAACATATTTATCCAAAATCTATGCAATAATCAATTTGTTCAAATGAAGTGATATTTGCTAGTTTTACGTTTATGGATGTTCAACTTAGACTAGCTCAATTCTGTTGGATTTTTCTGGGGAAATACTCAAAATTACATTGAACAATTTCAGGGGGAAAATATGCTAAATATTTCTATGTGGTTTTCAAAGTCTAATTTTAACTGATGTGTCTGGCTAAGGAGCTGAAAAGACTTATTTTTAAATCATTTCAAGCTAAATGTATACATATAATTAATCCATTCCTTTGAACTTTTGCTGAAGTTCGGATTTCCAAAGATTTATCGACAGCTCTGTTTTCAATAGGATAAGATTAATCAATGAGTTTCTTGCTCTGTATGGACAGACACCATGATTCAGTGGTCGCCATGATTGCAATTTTGAATAAAATGTCTAATATCTAGAGGGTCTCATTCAATAGTATCAAGTTTCCTCTAGTTCAAGGTCATTTCTCGATTTGATCAGCCGATAATGACATTCTGTAGGAAACTGTGAAAGTGTTGAGATCTCCGGTGGAATTTGCCAATAATCTAATCTGATGAATGTCCGACCATAAGGCCTGCAAATACGATAATAAATGAACGTAGAGCAAAACAGGATGTAAACTGATTGTTAATATTACAGCTCTTTTCCACCTAAGGAACATGGACATGTGACATGTAAGAAACGGACATAATTAAATAGCTGTCTGGGAATCTTGTTAAAACATCACATATGTTAATACACCTAATTTATCGGCCATTTGCTTCAATTGTTCAGAATTAAGTCAATTCCCTGGATCCCAATTTGAATCTGCTCACAGACACAGTTTTGTGCAACTCTAACTTGCTTAGGCAGCATTTCATATTTTATATGGTTCGAAGCATGAGTACACCACAGGACTTATACGTAGACAGTATCGAACCAGAAAAGCTAAAATCCATACCACCATATGCTACCCTAAATTACATGTATCTTTTTTAAATTTCATCTGTTACATTTTCCATGTAACTTCTATAAGTTGGGACACTCTAATTTTGGGACAGTCCAAAGAAATAACATGAAAGACCCCCTGTGGTAAAGCCTTTTTCTCTGTCCCAACTGCTAGAAGATGTAAGGTAGTCTTTTATCAAATTGAAAAGCATTTCTGTTGTTGTTTTTCCTCTTTGGATCACACCTATCATATTGAGGAATGTCACCTAACCAATGTTCACTATGACTGGGCTGTCACTTTGTACTGACGTCTTAGGACATGAGTCATTTATCATTGTCAGGTTAGAGTTTTTTTAAAGTTATTGTTTATCTTCGTACAGTTTCTTTGTGTGCATTTATTACCATACAGGCTTTGTGAAGCAAAAGTGGGTTAATGAATCAATTAGATGCCCATTAGTTTTCAATGAAACAGGTTACTTTGATAACCAATTAGTTTACCTGTCAATTTGCACACCTTTGACTTTTGTGTGAGTTCTGTTTTGCACTGTCTTTGAGTGTCATCGTATCTGTGGTTTTTACCACAAAATATATAATCTCTATTTTAAGAGAAAAACAAATACAAACCTCTGAAAGGAATGTGATTTATTAGAAGATGTACTTGATTGGTGTTTTATGCTGTACTTATAAAGGGGATTTGACTTATATGACGGTGGTGTATTTCAGCAAATATTTACACTAGCGCAATCAAGATGTGAAAAATTTCCATAATGTTAGAAAGTTAATTTTACTTTAGTGCCAAGTAAAGACATTATTGCTACTCTTCACACAAACTGCCCTTAGCCAGAGGATACATCTATGTACAGTGAGTGGCATGGTGGTTGCTATAGCCTAATGATCATTATTTGATAATGATCAAAATGTATCAACAATAGATTTCTTGGTGATACATTGATACAGTCTTTGTTTTAAATTGTTTTGGTTCCCAGTGATTCAATGGTTATCCTGTTGGACTTCTGATCCTCCTGTGAGGTACCTCTCAGGAAATCAAGTCCTTTTTTCAATTT
This sequence comes from Mopalia muscosa, assembly GCA_031763545.1. Classification (NCBI taxonomy): domain Eukaryota; kingdom Metazoa; phylum Mollusca; class Polyplacophora; order Chitonida; family Mopaliidae; genus Mopalia; species Mopalia muscosa. The sequence goes on along the minus strand of JARFOD010144473.1, from coordinate 8,553 downwards.
AAGTTATATTCAGGGTGGTTTCTACAAGGATTTCCTTACTCTTCTAGTGTATTTCAGTTAGGTAGAGTCTGTCATCATATAAGCTTAATAAAAAATAATTCAAAAATATGGTAAATAAATAATAATAAATGTTAGACAAATCAAACAATCAAAAAAATGTAAATTGTTTTGGACACAACATTTCTTAAAATAAAGAAACCCATGAATCCCAGATAGAAATCTTTGTGGCTTATAAACAAGTGAATATTTTCAGGAAAGTTAACATAAGATTGGAACTTTGAATTAAAAAGAAAGCTGACATTACATGTACATAACACGCTGACCAAGATATTATTTTTTCTTTAACAATTTACAACCTAAGGCTATTCACGTTGTTGACAACTAGGCAGTGATGTAAGCTCAACATTGTTGAATGCATGGATATATATATAGATTAAGCAATTCTCAAATGTAGATGGATTAAGGATCAAGGGATTAAGAAATTATTGAAGCATTCTTGGTAATAGAGGCACCAGGAATGGATTTTGATCATTGTAGAACATTGTTCAGTCAGTCATGAAATAAGACTCAACTTTAACATAGATACTATGCCTAGTGCCTAGTGTAGACCTATAGCGAGGCATATTCCTGATTACTTAATGAATGTGTAATTGTTGTGGTTCATGGTCGTGTCATGATGAGATCAGTAACGAATGGCCCCTAGAGGACATGGATGTCTATTGGAATATTTTGCCGGGGATATTTGCTTAGGTAATGGAGTTTTAAAGTGGTGATTACTGTCAGATTTTCTTACGTGTATTACAGTCAAACAACAACAACAACTAATCGACTTTACATAAGCATAATAGTCAGATCTCATATGTTGGTGTGTTATATACATATTTTTTTATGCAGTCATTTAATAATTTTTTATTTTCTCATGAGCTGTGTGGCTCTGAATTTATTTGCTTTATGTATTTTTATCTTTTGAGATAGTTTGGAATGATTAATAGTTAGAAGTTTGAATTCTAAAAAAAGCTTGACCAAAAACTATTTTTTGGGACGGGGGGGGGGGGGGGGGGGG
>JARFOD010144462.1:0-12891 GCA_031763545.1 Mopalia muscosa | reverse complement strand
GAGATTACCTGACTGACAGTAGGTAGTTGGTCTGTACCCACAATATGTGAGAGATTACCTGACTGACAGTAGGTAGTTGGTCTGTACCCACAATATGTGAGAGATTACCTGACTGACAGTAGGTAGTGGGTCTGTACCCACAATATGTGAGAGATTACCTGACTGACAGTAGGCAGTTGGTCTGTACCCACAATATGTGAGAGATTACCTGACTGACAGTAGGTAGTTGGTCTGTACCCACAATATGTGTGAGATTACCTGGCTGACAGTAGGTAGTTGGTCTGTACCCACAATATGTGTGAGATTACCTGACTGACAGTAGGTAGTTGGTCTGTACCCACAATATGTGAGACGGCCACCATTTTCCCCTGGTAAAACACCTGAACTGCAGACATCAATAAAGGGAGACTGTGAATAATACGACAGGTGAAAACATGCTTCTTCATGTGGTTGATCAGTCTGAAACAAACAGAAGGAAAGAAACTTAAATCAGTCTGAAAAAGGAAAATATTTTGAATAGAATATTAGTGATTTAAAATGGCACATCTTTCAATAGAATGGAGCATCCATTCAAATAAACAAACAACAAAACTTTTTTATTAGTGATTGTCACATTAGATCAGTAATCAATCATCACCGAACCTTATTTTCATCCCTGCATATCATATATTTATTATATAATACAAACCTCTATTACATTAAAATCATTAATTGGTGTTTCCATTACATTTTAATCTATTGTGTGTATTTCTAGAAGGGATTGGATTGTTACAATAAAAATCGAGAACATAAAAGGAAAAATAATCTCCATTTGAACATCAATTATAACATGAAAATTTAGCAAAACATTTTATTGCTATATTTAGAATAACTCGGGTAGAACGTTGTCATATCATTTAATGGCTCAGTGACCAGGCAGGGGTTTTACAGCCAGAAATCAAAAGTGATGGTGTTTAAAAAAGACATTTTGCGTTTCTCCTGCGTGTTAAAGTTTCTTTAAACAGGGTGTCCAAATGAGTCAATTGTTCTATTCAGGGTGTCTATTTTTGGATAGGTGGACACCCCTCTGCCTATGCGCTGTTGACCAGGTTTTTGTTTGTTTGTTTGATTGGGGTTTAACGTCGTACTCATGGGTATTTCAACTATATGATGACATATTGTCCACTCGCACTGTTCAAAGCCTAATTATGGTCGATAACCGAGAGGAAACCTAGTTAAAACCATACCCACGATTGCCAGAACCACAACATGTGACTGATACACTCATATAAGCTTACCTAATGGTAATATATTGGAGTAGGATTAGGAAGCGCACTCGCTACCACAAAGCCATGGCAGCGGGCCTTGTGACCAGGTAGAACAATAGATAAAGACTTGCCAGCCAATTGTTGCATTGGTCAGCACTCACACAGTGTTACAAGTATGGGCCATTAGTATGTATACATGACTGCTTCATCATGGGAGGAAATGTTTTAAAAATTTTGTCAGACATTTTTCCAAATAAGTCCTGCAGACTATTTAAGGCAATATTAAATCCTGGGAAACTTCACAGGACAATTGTTAATTTTTAATTAAAAAGTTAACTTTTGCAATAAATTAGCCAGAACTGAAATTAGGGAAAATGTATCCCAGGTCTGAAGTAATCGTCATTGTCACATAAAGTGGATAAAAGTTATCAATCTCTACCAGAGTTGTCATTCGTGCTGTAATTTGTTCACAATGTTCTGATTCCTGCCTTTTGTGTTTTCTTTACCATGTCTGAGGACAATCTTAGTGTGTCATGCTTGATTACGCTGCCATAATGTGGGGCACAAATGGCACACTGCCTTCACAGTGCTGACGTATTGCCGATTTAGGTGTTAAAACACCAATCAAACAAATCAGGGATAAAGAGAAAAAATCTTGCCTACCTACGTTTTTCATGGGTTTGTTACCTTAAACACAGATATTTTTAAGGATGGCCTAAATAACAATTTTTTGTCACTTGCTAACGTTTTATTTGAAAACTTCAATAGTAAGCGTTTGAATCTGACAAATTGACAATAGTATGACAATAATATAAGTATTTACTTGTTTGATGAGATTTAATGTTATAGGCGGATTAGGCGTGGTATAAAACAATACCCACACATGTTACACAACTATAGATTGTGTTGCCCCATAGCTCCCAGAGCACTCAGAGCACCAGGAAACTGCCTTCCAACCGATGACTACAAAGTTACAGTATTACTCATATTGGACTTACCTATGGGAGGCCACAAAGCAGGTGTTGTTAGTCCCAGTTGGGAGTCTGGGTAAGGGAATTGGGCCCCACATCTGCTCTATATGCTCGGGCATCGTGCACGTCTCATAACTGCCAGGCACGAGGAAGAGGACACAGGGTCCTCGCTGTGGCGCCTGTACTGCAGCTTTGATCGTGAGAGGGATGCTGCTGATTTGCGTCTCACTCACTTTCTTGCGCAACTGGAACGTGTCGGAGAACGAAGATTTTGTGTTCATGGGAGCTGCTTCTATAACAGGACTGAATTCATAGCAGCATGATCCTACCTGATTTTTCTTCATTCGTAAACAGGCAAAACCGCTATGGCTCTGTAGCTTCACCTGAAGAGCTGAATGTTTACCTGTGTCAAACTGAAATTTCAGCAGGTTCTTGCCGTCCCAGTTTGTTTCCGGGCCATTTAAACGTAACACGCTTTGAGAAATCATGTGCGAGCCTTGACGTAGGTAGAATTTCAATTTGAAATTATCAGGTATCCCTTCTGGGTCATCAATGGTGACTTGCTCCAGACTGACGTCACAAACTTTGGTGGAGATTTTGAAAAGGTCTACTGAGCCCATTGAACCGAGTTTTCCGTAAGGGGGCTCTCCGCGGTACATGGCACCGTACACAGGAAAGTTTTCCTGAAACACATTTTTCCACATTTGTCTAGTTTCTAAATCAGCTTTACAGAGCTGTGAACCAGGAGAACGATCATTAACCGAATCATCGTGGTTGAAAATGCGTCCTAACAAAGCCTTGGTGTCTCTTTGATAGGCGATTGGATGGAGTTGGTGGGTGTGCCAAATCAGATCAATATCATAACATGGCACCAGATAATGATCTGGATAATTCTGTTTCAGAAAAAGGTATTTCTTGTAGCGAAGGAAGCCACGCTCAAGAAATTTATGATCCTTGAAATGAGGCAGTGAGACTTGATAGTAGAAAACTTTCTGCCGAGATACTGCGGCTTTCAGATCATAGGAAAGATTGGAGGTGAAGGGCGTTTCAGACTCGGTCGACAAACTCGAGAAAGTGATGTGAAATGGTTCTGAAGGATACTTGGCAGTCCATAGCAATTTAGCTTTAGCCAGCGATTTCTTCCGTTCTTTCAAGGACATGACCTTGTGGTTGACGGTCTTGCTGAACAGCTGCTGACAATCCTGTTCGTAGGAGACTGGGGATAGTAGATGACAATGCCATATCCATTCAATATCCAGAGGAGCTGCCAGAGGTTTGTCGCCATTTTCTGCTGCTAGAGGGAGCCACAGAGTTTCATAACGACGGATTGAGGGTTCAATATATTTACCACCATACAAGAATTTGTAAGCTTGCCCATCCACCTCTTCCAGGAAATAAAGCTGATTCAAGGACCCTGTTACCAAATCTAAGTCAAACTTGATCTTTTTTGCAGAGAATTTAGGGCACCCTTCTGCCATTTTGAATCTGGAATGTCACAAAAAAAGACAGTAATTTTAAGACATAAGAAAATAATAAATATGTAACAATTCCATTGAATTTGATGGCCTTATCATCAAATCAGATCAATTTAAATTGTTACCAATTTGCTGTGTACTTTCAGTTAAATACATTAATTTTCCAACAGAAAAAAACACCTCAGATAACATCATTGTCTTTTGAAGAGAATTTAGGAGAGTATTTTCAGCAGATTATTTCCATTATAAATCTAACTATGATAAAGAGGTTAATCAGGATGTCTGCCAAACATGGCCACTAAATATTTTAGACTGAAGTTAGTGGGTGTATAGAAACTTCAGTCATTGAAGTGTAACATTATCAGTGATATTTACAGAGTTATCCCCCTTTTCATTACTTTCAAATTCACCATATACATGTAAAGTTAAAACTAATGTTATATTACCAAAAGGAGATAATTATTGTGAAATAAATTAATTGCACTTTGTTTAAAATTGTTTAAAGTAATATATCCTGACTTGACCATTCCATGTTTAAGATAAAATAAAATAAGGTTTAAGAGATCAGAAGAGTTGAAGAGAATATTGTAGCATTGACTTCAGGCTGTGCAGATGTCTTCAGGGGTGGAAATAACAATACATTTGCAGGACATTTCCAGTAAAAATTGAGATTTTCCTGTAAAGTTCCCCAGAATTTAACATTGTGTTAAATGGCCTGCCGGACGAAATTGGAAAAATGTCTGACAAACTATTTTAAACATTTCCACCCCTCAGGCTGGTGTTTATTAGCACTTTTAACATTCAGCACTTTAAATAAAATATTTTTTCTGAATCAGGAATGGTTTGGTGGTAACTTATTTGGCTGACATTTGTATTTAAGCATTTTCTGTGTCACCCAGTCAAAAGGGTAACTTGCTTATATTTATCATTATTTGATTTGTGCCTTATTGAACAGTAAAAAAAACTTTACTCAATTCATGTATTTTGTAAAAACTGGAATTCCAAACCATAGACTGTAGTCAAGGAACAACAAATAGTGTACATGTATGTGTTATACCTGGGATGAGTATGTAGAGTGTTTAGAAACTCTTCTACCCCTGAATCATTGAACTGTGAATGTGTTACTCAGCTAGCTTGTTCCAAAAGACACATATGGGCGTTTGACTGATAAGCTCAACGCATCGTTAGATAGCCTAGTACCACATTCACAGTTCAATGAGTTGAAGGGTAGAGGAGTGTCTAATCCCTCTACATGCTCATCCCAGGTTATACCATGTTTTTTCTCGCTTTTTTTTGTGATTGCCCATGGTAGTGTCATCCATTGTTGCCAGTTGCATCATGTGTGTTTTTTTCAGTCACATGACTCAAACCACCACATGGCTAAAATAGTACAGTGTTAAACTCCAATCAGAAAAACACATGAACGCATAGACTGGATATATGCTTTCCAAATCTCTTTGTTTGCCATGTTCAATACTTTTCTGTTTATTCAAACCCACATTACCTGGCATTTGACTGTTAAATGGCCTTTTCTTTCAATTAAAGTAATAAAAAAATAAATTTAAAAAATAGCAGGTAACCAGAAAGGAATTTGCTAAGGTAATTTTTAATTTAAAGACATAAAATAACTTAATTAGCATGCTTAATTTTAAGTACAAAATTCCAAAACATATCACAATAAGCTTCTAAATTTATGCCTCAAATAGTTGAAGGTTGTAGATAATTCACAACTTTGAAGCTTTCAATTAATCCAAAAAGCTAATTACAGCTAAATATGACTAAACCTCACCATTTTCTGTCAATTAAACTCATTAAAAGCTTTCAGCTGTGCTAAGTTAGGATTTTATTTCACTAATTGAAAAAAAAAAATTGAAAAAAAAAAAGAAAAGGAATTTAGATTCAATGTAGCGTATTTAAGTTATATTAATTGCATGACTTGGAAACTTTAGCATATTTTATTACAAAATGTATGGACTCAGAAGGACAGTTTTTAGAGCATGGGGAAAACTGTAAAAAATGATGGACAAACCTTGTTTACAAACAAGTATATAAATTTAGTTTATTTAAACCACTTTCAGGAGTAAAGGACACTTTGGATTGATAGTAGATCATTATCAATGGAGACTGATATTAAATTGACTATTTACAAAGCCATAATGTTATCATTTCTGTAAGTTTGAAAAGATTTGGTACCACAGGGCATGTACCTAGGCTAGCTAAATAAATACCCATATTAACAGTCCTGATCAATTATCCGTGATATTAAAGAATCAGGTATTGATACGTTTTTATAACCAAGTTTAAATCTATAATTAATTTATATGTTTTTTTCCATCACGGTGATTAGCTAGTCCTATTAAATAGGCCGTGGATGTTTGATATTTATCATTTGGACATTGACAGTACCTCGACCTACTGTCAATATCCAAATGATAAATATCAAACATCAACAGCCTTTTTAAAAGAACTAGGCGAGTAGCACAACAATGAATAGGGCTAATTCAAGACGAAGGAATTATCCTTACAATACTGACTATACTAGTCATAGTGATTAGCTTTACTATCGGCTTTATATATTATTTGTTTATAACAGTGACTCTTATTCTCACTACCCGGTACCTATTTCGTTTTCGATTAAATAATTTTTAAAATTCAATTACCGTACGTTTTTTAAATGTCCTGCCATAAAACGCAATAATTGTAAAATAACTGTGTTGGTCACTATAGATTTGGGCAAAATACCGTCCGTTGTATAGGCCTACCCTAGGGAAAGACATTTTAAAAAAAAATACTTGTTTCCTTGTACGGTACGTTAATGTAACTGATTTGTATTTAGTGTGATGACGGAATACAATATATAAATACTTTGATCGATTATTTTGAGGAGGAAAAACCAAGAGATAGATGCTTTTCTCTACTTTTGCTGCTGTCCAGTTAATGCAAGGAGCCGATTAGCGTTCAATTGTGTTACAGGAACCAGTTTTGTGTAAACACACCGATGTGGGAATAATGTATAGCCGAAGGCCCCAAGTGTGTGGTCACAAATTGACATGATTATTTTGCGCGGATGACGAACAGCTGGTCTTGAAATCTTTCACTCAGGCAGCCACTTACCTTGCCCTGCTCACAGCCCGGATACATCAGCTACACGATAACATCGGCTGGCATTTCTATCGAGAATTCACTGGGCACAGTTGCATTTTTATTCAGACGGTATGACCGCAGTCCCGATCCATTTTAACGATGATCAGCAAGGGGAAAATCTGTCAGTGTGTGTCACGTGACGCGCGGCATTCCCCTAACCATGGTATATTCCTTGAATCGATACAGATCAGCATGGATCCAGCCCATACTATCCACTCGTGGAGAATGTCGAACTGCATAAATTATTAAATTAGCCCGAAACCGCGGGAAATACAAAACGTTAATTAAGGTTTCCGCTTACTGTATCATAAATCCTATAACTATAGCAGGTACTTGTCTGTAATTATAGACTTCTTATAATAGACAATTGTCATTGATTTCCTGTTAACGCAAACATTAACTTTTAATTGAAAGATAGCATAATTAATATCTATCAATTCTGTAGTTTTGACTGTCCTGCAAAAGGAAAACCATTGCTTTAATTGTATTTGTAACATAGATTAGTTTTATTTTTAATCAGGATATAATTATAGGGTAATCATTGTAAAATAACTGTGTTGGTCAATATAGCTTTGCGGAAAATACCGCCGGTCGGATACCCTAGGGATATGTATTTTTTTTTAAACCACACTGCTTGTATCCATGTACGGTACGTTAATGTAACTGATTTGTATTTAGTGTGATGACGGAATACTATATATAAATACTTTGATCGATTATTTTGAGGAGGAAAAACCAAGACATGTAGATACTTTTCTCTGCTTTTGCATTCATATCTTACAAAAATACATGAAATGTTTATAATATAGGCCTATTAGACAATATAGAGTGACAAGTTATTACCTGGCGGAAATAGAAACCCCAATTATGGGGCTTATATTATCCCATTAGTATGATCTAAGTATGAACTTTTAACGGATGAATATAGATATAATGAATGATATATTTAAACAGACATTTAGACATCATAATGCTGTATTCATAGAAGACAAAAACAATTTACCAAAAACAAATATAGCAAAATTATAAAATAATAGGGCTGAAAATAGTTGAAATGAAATAATATTTAATATTTTAACAGACATGCAGATGCTCAACAAGACAGTGATTGTAGCAAGAATGTCTTTAGTTTAGATTTGAAAAGAGAAAAGGATGTACAATTCTTATGTTCAGAGGGCAGTTTATTCCATTCTATAGGACATTTGATGTTACATGTGTGATAAGTTGTGTTAGTTCGATGAAACGGTCTATGAAGATTAAGGGTAGCTGTATGAGTTGGGTATTGGTGCACATCAGATTGTTTTGTAAAGAACGTTTGGAAAAGGGAGGGCAGAATATGTGGCTGGTAAAGGAATTAATAAGCTAGTTGATTGTGCTGAAAAGTGCTTATTAGAAACAGCGGTAGAAGTGGAAATTTGATGAATAATGGTGTTGTGCATGCAGGGGGTGCCAGCCCCCCTACGCTATTTTTTTCGGGCAAAATTCGGGCAAATTAAGATATTTTTCGGGCAAAATATCAGACACAAACGCCAACATATATATGTAGAACTGATATTGTTAATTTTCTTTTCTCCTATCTGATTGTTTATAATCCAGCAACAATTAAGTATTTGAACAGTAATTCTGTTAAGCCGTAATATGACTTTAATGTGATCAATGGCGTAGGTACCATGCATACACTATTTTTTTCAGGCAAAACTCGGGTAAATCAAGAAGTTTTTCGGGCAAATTTTCAGACACAAACGTCGATATGTGTATTTTCAACTGTAATCCTGTGAATTGAATGATTTTAATGTGTTCATCTAGGCGTTGGGATTTGGGAAACTATGTTATTTTTTGATGGACAAACCTCATGTAGTTATTAGAGATAATTTTTCGGGCAAAACATCACATAAAAAACGCAACATCAATACATATAGAACTGTCACTGTTTATTATTTCTGGGCATAGATAGCGTAAGGATTTAAGGATGGTCAGGAAAATTGACAGCCAATGCCGGTATCAGTTATCGCTTCATGTTTAAATCATAATGACTGGATAAAGTTTCTAGCACCCTTTGTACTTGTTGTGAAAACACTTCGTGGCATTCAAGCAACATTTTGTTTGTCAAAACGCCAATTTGGATGTTGTACTAAACTTCCAGGCATATTCTGGGGTAGGAAAAAAAAAAGCCATGGTCCACTTATCTCTGATTGCTTCTCTCATTTTTGTTCTAATGGATATTAGGGTGGATTTTTTTAGACAGTTTAAAAATAAATAGTTTAAGTATGGACAACGATATAACGCAATTTGATGATTTAATTCGCCGTCACATGCACAGAGGTCAGAAATAATGTCTAAATGAAAAACGTCTGGAGGGACTGTCTGATTTGAGTGACCTGAATGTCTTGTTGAATTGTATTTAGAGGCTTTGGGTCACAATAACGCCTTTCTGAACTGTGATTTACAGGATTTGAGTGACATAAACATTGATTGAAATGTGATTGGCTGATTAAGTGACATGAACGTCCTACTGAACGTCGCCCATTCGGCGCTGCAAAAGCAGAAGGGAAAAAACAACAAAAACTAAACAGCATCATGCACAAAAATTAGAAATCTAGCTGACCGAATGGAATGGGAACAATGTACTTCTAAGGTCTGCAGTGGTGTGCGATAGTTTTGGAGTATGTACGGTAACTGGAAAACTACATATCCCATTCAACAAGAAGATTTGGCAAAGCAATATTCCAAACTCGTCATTGTGGTACAAACAGACAGGCCAATACGGACTGCAATTGTATCATAATACTGCTAATGAGATTTAAAAAGCAACCCTATTATACAGTACGTACGTTTTGGTCAATCCAAAAGTCGTGATGTACTTATAGAAAGCATCAGTTTCATAACTTTCCTCCCGAAATATTCATAAAATACTCATGTGACTAATCGGACAATGATTATTTAAAAACAAAAAGGATAATAAAATATCAATGTTATCCACTTTCTCGCCCAGAATATTTTCCAAATCACCATAAAAGGCCTTTCCTCTTTCGAAGAGCTTCAGGAGTCTAGGTGGGCCCTGGCCCTTTTGTTGGGTTTTGATTTTATTTTAAATGGCTACATTTGTTAAATGGCTGCATTTTTTAGGAGTTTTCATAGTTATGCCCGGAGTCCAAGATTCAGTAACAGTATCTTCATTTTAGTTGTATTATTCTCTGAAATGTCATATGTGTTTGAAGAATTTCAAAACCTCCAAAATTGCCCCAAATAAAATCCGATTTTTTTTTTACAGTAATAAAACACCATTGTTTAATATAATTATTATTGATTTTCAGAACATTTCTGTTGTAAAAAAAATCTAGTCAAGTTTTATCATCAGAGTTAACATTCTTTTCCTTGGAACATTTTTTGGAACAAAGATTATTTGACAGCATAAAGTATACAACAAATCAATAACGTTTTGTGGAATTAATCCTTATTACAAAACATATCATTACATCTAAAAGCATGTGCTTTATAAGAAAGTGAAATCTCATCCCAATTTGTACGGTATTTAAAAAAAATAACACAAATTTTGACAAATCAAACTTCAACACCTTTAAAAATCATTGAGATCAGTCATTGCAAATCATACCATATTACTGTGTAACATTTATGAAACACTAAGTCACTTTAAAATAGGGTCTACTTATTATCTCCTGCAAGCTTTTATATCAGATTACAGTTTAGCACCACACTTAAGGTTACTTAACCCATTTCTGGCATTTGTCAATCCAATGGCTGAAGGAAACCACCAGTCCCTCAACACCACTGGTAACCAACAAAGACAAGAGGTGAAGACCAAAACACAACAACAGATCAGCTTATTGTTGTCACTTAGCTCAGAAAACACCATGGCAACAGGAAGCTCCTCCTCCTCCATACACCTTTTGTTAAGGATAAATTGGAAACACTGTCAATCTGTCTACTTATTATCTTCAACAGGATTTCACATCAGAATAGAAAAAAACAAACCATTATTATGTCATATTAAAATATCTTTATTTTTATTTTATTTTTATGCATTCATATAAACATTTTCAAGCACCCATATTTTCAGAAGTGAAGCTGTTCAAGAAATTGCTAAATCAAAATAACAAAAATACTGCACCCATTTGTACTCCTGACCAAAATGTTACAAGGAAAGAAATCAATACAATTGGGATTTGTAGTGGTTTCAATTAATAATTTGAAATAGAAGTCATCAAAAACAGTTTAACAGTGAACCCTAGCTGGGTTTCATGTTGATATTTGGTGGGAAGCAAACTAGCAGAATGATGTCCGACTTTCATGAGATACACCCATCAAGCTTATATCAATTGTATCTGGAATTAGTATAGAAGGACAAAAAACAACATCACTTCCTTTCAAATCAATGGTCCATGAATGTGTTACTCGGCTAGCAGGTTATGCATAAAATCTCTTACTTTAAATGCTATTTTTTGTACCAAAAGAAATAAACCCATTTCCAGTAAACATGATTGCTGTGTGGGTTCATAGCCTTTACTTCACAAAACCGGTTACTTTCGCACGCTGTGATATGCTAAAATTCAGCTATACAACCTTAATTGAGCACCTTTAACTTGTATTTCATGAGTGAATGTACTCCTTACCTTTCTATTAACTATTAATTTTGTAATCTCTGTTATTTAACAGAATGGGATAATGTAGGGCTGTCATAGGAACATGCTACCTGAGTAACACATTCACGGATCGCTGATTTGAAGGGAAGCAATGCCTCTATACTAATCCAAGATTGCATACATTCATTTTAATTTGTTTAATTAAATTAAGAAATACAGTTATCCGGCACGTAAAAGAGACCAAGAATAAGTGTCCCCCTTGCTCAGACTGCTGGTTTTGTTACTCCTGGTGTAAATAGTTCATAAAACAACTAATAATAAATCTATAAGCATGAAAGCATAAATATTATCTTTAAGGCATTATAACAAAAACTAATTTCCAATTTCATAATCTCCTATAGAATATAATCCAAAAACCCTGTAAAGTAAGTAAAAAAAAAAACACTTATATTTATCAGTCAATCTGGTAAAGTCATAATCAATCTTAAAAAAGATCCTCTAATTGTACAAAAATTGCATAAATGTTTTTTTTATGACGATGAAAACAAGCTAAGAGGCTAGCAGTTCTCCTGCAGTTATTTGAAGAAAAAGAACATGCTCACAATTCGGTTTAAATCCCCTTTTGCTGCTTATGTTTTGAAAACATTTTCTTTATCTTATAGTTAAGGCCATGGAGCCATATTGGTTAGCATAAACTATTGGAAAGCAATCCTGATTGTCCATGTGGAAGTTGAAAGAAGCTAAATGCAAAATTTGAGAAAATTGGTCAACCTTTCTGTCATGATTTATTTTTGTAAATAATAAAAATGACAAAAATGGTGATAATGTCTAAAAGTCTAGTGCACAATCATTTAATTTGTTTATACTTTTTATCACGAACAGGTTTAAATTTTAAAAGTTTTGCGTAACGTTTGAGTAACTTTAACCAGTAGCAGGAGATGTCCTCCATCTTGAGATGGTCCCAAATAAATGCTCTGCCCCTGTAAAAACAAACAAAATAGTTATCTATAAAGAGTGTATTTATTGTTTTTATTTATACATTTAGCTGAACATAGTTAAGTGACCAGTTGTGTTAAGACAAACAAGTTCTGTCAGCCCAATGGTAAAAAACAATCACAAGCAGTTTCAAATAAAACTGGATAAAAAAGGATCACAAACATATCTTATGGCTTAAATCATCCACTTGGATGGAAAACGCCAATAATCAAATAACCAACCAACATAGTCTATTCTCAAACCCTTGAGATTGTTCTTCCCTGAGTTGTGTTCCTATTCTGTGGTTATAACATGTTTTGAGCATGTACTCAGCGGAGTACAAAATCAATGTACAATCCATCTCTTGAGCACACTGTTGTGGAGCTCTTCTGTCAATAAAGATAACAAGAGATCCATGAATGGATCTTGACGCCCACACTGTTAAGATAGTTTGAAGAGAAAAGTCTAAGAGGGGACA